>JADQAV010000017.1:608988-899338 GCA_019775845.1 Myrmaecium sp. VS I D KN 1 | reverse complement strand
AACCCCTAACCCTAACCCTAACCCTAACCCTAACCCTAACCCTAACCCTAACCCTAACCCTAACCCTAACCCTAACCCTAACCCTAACCGCGGACGTGAAAGATAGTGTCCCGCCTTCTGGGCTATTTTACTAATTATAACTACTATAATCTGGCATATGCGTTTTCGCGATAGCATATATGGCTTACATATTCTGTTTTCACTTTCAGAGTCTTCATTCTCTCACATCTAGGTGAAAACTAACTCTGAAGCACGGATACGCTTGATTATATAATATATAGTGTCGGACTTGAGGCCGCACGGACCCTGGGGCTGAAAAGGGGTCGCGCCACGATCGCGATGATACTCTACAATCTAGAGAACCATCTTCGCATGACCTCCCCTACCTCTTGCGCTACTCTATCCACATTGACGACTTGAAAGATGGTGTCCAAGCCAGTCAACGACACTTGGTATAATCGCTACTCTGTCCTTACTTTGATCGCTCTGCTCAAGCGCGTCCGACCGCACCATGGCTGCGTCCTCATACTGACTGCCGACATCTGTGTCAAGTACGGGTCTCGCGTGGATCTCTCCGAGGCTTCTGCCATGCGCTTTGTTTCCCAGCGCACCCCCGTTCCAGTCCCGAAGGTTTATTGCGCCTTCACACATGGAGAGCGCACGTATATCGTCATGCAGAGGATTCACGGTACCATGCTTGCGCAGGGCTGGGTGAGGCGGAGCGACGAGTCCAAGGCCCGCCTCCTCTCCCAGTTGGCGCAGATGGTTCGTGAATGGCGCGCGATCCCGCCAGAGGGGCCGGGGGTGCACAACGTGGACGGTGATTCGCTGTTCGACCTCCGTCTGCCGGGGCCCTTGTTGCGGTTCGGCCCCTTCGAAAACGTGCATGCATTCCATCGATACCTGCGGCAGGATTTCCGCCCGAATCCGAATCTGCCCCCGGAAGTGAACGAGCTCATCGAGCTGCAGGATGGGCCATGGTCACCACCGGTCTTCACCCATGGCGACCTCAGCAGCTTGAATATCATGGCTCGTGGGGATGATATCGTTGGCATCGTTGACTGGGAGACCGCTGGATGGTTGCCATCGTACTGGGAGTACACGACTGCTTGCCAAGTGAACCCGCAGAACAGCTTCTGGCGGGAGGAGATCGAGAAATTCCTGGAACCAATACCCAAGGCACTTGCTATGGAGCAGATTCGTCAAAGATATTTCGGTGACTTCTAAATATCAGGAAGAGACACGGCCCTTGAGTACAAAAGCGCCTAGGGGCCTGACTACGGAATCGTCTCCTTATTCTCCATCAAATCGAACGTCGGTACCGTTTTCGTATCGAAAGCACCCTGTCCGTCAAACCGATGCTGGTCTTTCTTGCTTTGGACGTAGTTCATGGCTGCGTCGCGAACCTTGTCCCACTCAAGGATACTCGTCCCGAGTACTTGCCCGTCCGCCTCAAACCCGCTCAGGGCCTCCTTCACCCACTCCACGCAATTCCAACCAGGCTGCCCTTCTCGAATTGGCGTTCTTCTCACGATATCCACCAGCTTGTCCTTCTTCTCTATTTTTCCAATCATTACACGGACCAGGAGCATGCTCGTTGGGATGAGGTATGTCTCTCGCTCTTCAAAGTACCACTCGGATTCACCCCTCGCATTCATTCTCTCCTTTGCGTGATACCGCATTCCCTTTCCTTCAGCGACTTCCACCTTTGGTCCGACGACGAGAGCCCAATGGTACCTGGCTATTGTCTCAACTAACGTTCCTGTAAGGTAGGGATTTGGTTCGGGTGACCTACGTGTCTTCTTTGCCTGGCATCGTCGGCTTTCCTCCACGGGCATATAGTGCGACATAGAGACGATCTTTGTTAGGCGCTATGGTGGAGAGATCGGTATGGAACTGGAGGAACGAGTGGGGATAGAGCCCGAATACAGCCCGAAGACAAATACATAGCACGGTTGACCAAACCGAGCCCCTTCATGGACTTGAGGCTATCGCGCTCAATGCTTGCCTTGGGAGAAGCTATACTTAGCACCTAAGCACTCTCCGTTCGCAACTGCCCTTTTCATATAGATGAGTACGTAGAGGCTAACAACATCACATTCCCTCTTGATAGGCCGTGGCAAGTGTCGCAGGATATGTGGCTGTTTCAGCCCGGCGAAGGCATTGGAGGCTCATGGTCTGCCATGCAAGGTCGCGCGCTTAGCGTACCACAGCTATACATAGTGATGCTCCTATCAGGCCGCAGCCAATCGCCTCTCAGCCGACGGCACCCTGGACATGCAAAGTGGCAAGCCGTTCCGTTGCATTGTAATAGGGTATCCCTGCTGGCCAGGTTGGTAGGGGACAGCAGTGCCAGAGTGACGGTGGTTGCAGTTGGTGTAGGTTATCCTTGCTCTTATACTATTCAGTCTCGGATAGTGATTTTTCTTCACGCGCATGGTCTATACGGCGCATTGCTTTCCGTCCTTCCCTCATCCCTTTTCGAAGTAAAGTTAAGACGGGAGAGGTCGGCTAGGGTTTGTCCAAGTCTACCACGTCGTGCATAGCGCAGTTGTATGCTTAATCGGCATCAAGTAATAGGCAAAGGAGTCGCGTTCTTCGTGTTGCCGCGAAGTATAGCCCTCGCCTGTGGTGAGGACGTTTCAATGCGGCTGCTGAAGAGTTTGTCTGTGGACTCGAACTCTCTTTATAGGCTAGTTATCCTGGGGAGGGATTTATATCTGCTGCTCGTTAACGATTATTTAGAGTAGCTCATATTTAGTAAGCCTTTCTATCGAGAAATACGCCCGTACTAAGTATACTACCTGTCTAGTCTGTCTCCCCCCTTATTCATTATAACCGGAAACATCATTCACAGGTCAAGTATTAGTGCTCCACAAACCTTTTTATTAACTCAGTCCTGTACTCATATCTATAGCCCCCTTTTCCTTCACTATCCGGCCCAGTTGCGCATTCTGTCTTACTATCGGTGGATAAAAAGGTCGTTCTTTCTTTCGGACGTCTGCACGATACCCCAAACTACTGTAGCACGTATGGTAGCTTTTACTAGCGACATTGTAAGGCCTGCTGAGAAAAGTGAATATAAAGGGGAGCAGGATGGGGTAGGTTACAATGGAGCGAAGGGTTCAAGCTGAAGCAGAAGCAGATATTCATCATCGAAACAGTTATAACAGAAGTGGAGAGGTTTACTAGATTCAATTCTTACACATATTAAGCACATATCTATAAAACATTCAAGAATAGTTTCGTTCCTTTCTCCCGTGCCAGCGCGTAATCATTCCAACAGTGAGCTTGTAATGTCTGATTAGAGACAAAGGATTCATCGCGGTAAGAGCCGTTCAAAGTCGTCCGGTACTCGCTAAGTCAGATCCAGGCAGGTCTACCAGCGGCCCAGCCCTCGCCGCTGATGATGAGAGGCAGAACCGGCTTGAGAGCCTCCTTAGCGACCCACCAATGAACCAAATCCCTCGCCGCGACCGCGTCCTCCAGACTGTCGTGCCCGTCCTTCCCCGCGGTCTGGATCTCGCGACCCAAACGCTCCCAGGCCAAGGCCCGGAGCGCGAGCGAGCCGGAGCCGTCGTACGATTCCTTCTCCATCTCGCGGGCCTCGATGATCTGCGAGTCCACGCAGCACCAGTGGCACCAGCGCAAGGCGGTCAGGTCGTTGTGGCCGGCGTGGGCGACGAGGATGGTGTCCGGGCCGACGAAGGCCCAGCAGGCCTCGCGCGCGGCGCGCTTGCCCAGCAGCGCCTGGCCGTCCCGCTTGGCCTGCTCCAGCTGCGGCCAGGTGACGCCGGAGTACTTGGTGTTGAGGTCGTACATGGGCACGTCGGGCCACACGAGCCGGTCGACGAGGACCTCGCTGGTGAAGTAGTCGATCATGGTGACGCGGATCAATTCGGAGTCGCCGTCGGCCGCGATGCCCATCTCGCAGTCGATGGCCACGGCGACGCGAGGCAAGCTGGATGGAGCGGAGGGCGCGGTGTCGCAGTGCTGCCAGCGTTCGGCGAGCTCGCCGTCCGCATAGTCCTTGCATTCGTGTGTCCAGAGGCAGGGAAATTCGTCGGGGGCGCCGGCGCAACAGGTCCATTTTTGCGGTGGCACGTTAGCGGAATGCTATGAGGAAGGGGAAGATCCAGGGGGGAGTAATGACGAACCTCGTCCTTGAGCTCTCCGGGATGGCGGGGCTTGCAACATCCTGCGGGTCTACGACGGTCCTATTTAAAGGCAACTGTTGGAGGTTAGTCGCGAGACACTGTAGGACCTCGGATGCGATACATACGCTGGCCGCAGTGCTTGCACCTCCTTCTCTGGAGTAGCTTGTGCTCTGGCAGGCTGTCGAGGACATAACCGTATGCCACAAGCCAAAGGGGACGTATAATGAATCCTCTAAGTAGTTTGAGATACGAGGGGCTGTTGGCGGCCGACTCCAGGCTCATGACGGCAAGCTCATTGTTACTGGTAGTTGTGTTGTCGGAGTCGCTGTTGCGATGCTCTGTCAGCCCTCCTCCGTACGGAAGGTGAGTCGGGTGAAAACATACTCAGGAGGAGCGACAGACGGATTCTAATCAGCCTATCCTTGCCCGTCGGACTCGGCAACCTTGTCCGAGGGTTTCGATTCCCAATAATCAGCGGTTTCAGAAGTATCAGACATCTTTTCTGTTCTTTATAACTTCGTGTTGTCTTTTATAGGGAGGTAATTGCCGTGTGTATAACTTCGACTTCGAACCCGATCCAGCAAAGTCTTCAGTCGATTGGTTGCAGTGAATATTACAGGAATCTTACTCCAGGGGATGCAGTCTTATATAGAGGAGATCAATAAGCCTCGAGGCTTGAAGCTTTGTTGTATCCTCCTGGTAGCCTTTCATCGAAGGTTGATAGGGAAGTCCAGCGCCTCTTTTCATGATGTGTTTATAACTGAACATTGTCGCGTTTAGTCCTTGCCCTGCTGTACAAAGGCACAAAGCTAGGTTGACGGGCAACGCCTCGCCAGCCCCTTAATGAACCTAGATAAAGGAGAGGTTGATTGAGCGGCATAATAGCTGGACAACGATTGACGTTAGTTGCGTGGTTAAAGTAGATCCATGGGGACAAAAGGTCGTAGTGGTTAGGGTTAGGGTTATTGACTCCCTTTTGGAAAGAAGGTTGTGAGATGGAGGAGCAGCCCGCTCTAAAACAGCAATAAAGAAGTTGAAAAAAAGCTGGCGGACGAAGGTAACCGCTTTTCTGTAGTCGAAGTACCCAGCGTTGTACAAGACAATGTTATGCCGCAGACACTAAAACCATTAATCCAACGCAGCCACCGCCTCCCCAATATCCATAACCGACACCGAAACCCTATTCGTCGTACTCGGCGGCAGCGCGCCCGCCCCAATTAGTAACAGCTTACTCGGGCCCTCCTCCAGAATCCGCAAGCTGCGCGAGTAACTCGTGTCCTCAGGCGTTTGCACGACCTGCCAGTCGCCCTCGCCCAGCTGCGTGTTGACAAAGACCTCGGGGCGATTGCCGCAGCTCACAACAATCGTGCCGTTCGCGCCGCCGCCAACAGGGGTCCATACGACGTACGGCGAGCCGACGGGGCGGGTGCCGTCGCTGGCGATGACGGGTTGTCCCTCCGCATCCGCGATCGCTTCCGGGTCGGCGGCGATGCGGAAGTAGACCGGGAAGGAGTAGCCAGACGTCGTCGGGTTCGGGCCGCCGCCGTACTCGTACGTGTAGATGAAGCGGCCGTCGCCCAGCTGAGCCAGCGTCGGCATGCCGGGGCGATCGGTGTAGGTGGGGTACGTCACGTCGTTCACCACCGGCCCCCAGGAGAGCAGGTCGGTGGTGGTCTGGTGGACGAGCTTCTGGCCGTACGTGGCGTTGTCGCGCTGGTCGGAGTAGTAGGCGATCAGGGAGCCGTTGTGGAGGAGGAGGAAGGGTTCCCAGACGGGGGTGAGGCCGTTGTCCGGCTCGGCCTCGCCGCCGGCCGCGATGTGGCTCACGAACTCCCATGTCTCGCCGTCGTCGCGGGATGCGTACAGTTCGATCTGGGTGCGGCTGAGGTTCGTGGGGATGCTGTTGCCGCTGAGAAGGACAGTGCCGGCGTCAAACCCGCCGATCGACTCGGGCAGCACGTAGAGGAAGGGCTGGTAGCGTAGACCCCAGCCCTGCTGCGTATCCTCGACTCGGCTGAACTCGTGCCAGGTTTGGCCGTGGTCGGTGGAGCGGTAGATGGGGAAGTACACCGGCGGGGGCTCGGGCGAGTAGTTCTCCCAAGTGGCGAGGAGGGTGCCATCGGCAAGCTCGGCGGTGCGGGCGTAGAGCGTCCCGGGATCGGTGTAGTTCGACGGAGGGACGTAGATGGTCTCGTTAGAGATGAGCGGGATGCTGATCTCGTTGCTGGTCCCAAATTGTTTGGGAGTAGAGGGAAGAGCAGCTGCAACGGCAGCCAGAGAGAGCAGAGCTGTGAACTGCTTCATGATGGATGATTACTACGAGCCTGCGGTCTGCGAACCAGCTGCCAAATGCTGCGAGGCTGCACGGGTTTATATGTGGGTCGGCAGTTCACCTGCTCCATTAGGGCAACCGGAATGACCCCTCAACGCCTTCTGCAACCGCGGAGCTTTCGAAGATGTTATCATTGCCAATATACAGGACGAGCACCGGTATTACCGCGAATTCCACCGGCGTCTGGTCGGCATATGTCACTAGGAATTGTAGGTCCGTCGGAGGAAAAGAGGCGGGGTGCGGAGAAGGGAGGGATGATCAACAGGAACCTGGGAATTCCACTTGCCACCAATCATCGTGCTCGAACCCACGACGTCCAGCGTCCAGGACTGGCCTTCATCCCATACTCGTTCACGTTCCGCCGGTAAAGCTGCGGGACGATGCTGGCTCGGTCCATTTTTCCCCGGAGTCCCGGCGTGCCGCTGGTCTGCTGCTGGTGTCCATCGGAGAAGAATTTTCGGAGAAAGAGTTGTGTTTATATATATGTACAACACGGCTGGGATGTCCGTGGAGCTCTGCAAAGCATCCGCATGCAATTGCGGACTGGGACAAACCTCGGTGGTCAACCCACTGCAGGTCCCTCAAACATCCCGGCAGATTTTGTCTTTTATAATAGCTTTTAGTGACTGCGTGCTGCCTTTCCGTGAGACAATCAAGCTTGCTGAGAAGCAGCCTCACCTTCTGTCATCCAATGCACCTCAGGTATGAGCCGTCTGCGATCTGAGGTAAAAGAAAGCTTTTTCATTGTCCGCCACGTCCGACGAACAAACAACAAACATCACCACATCACCGACTCTGGCAAAACCATCGAGGCGCAAAAAGGGAATGGAAAAAGAAAACGAAGGAGCCAATAGCGAATGCATCGGCCGGGAATCGAACCCGGGGCCTGCCGAAGCTGTTGCTGAAACCGATTCACATTTGCAAGTGTGAATCGATCCATGTGGCAACGGCAGATTTTACCACTAAACCACCAATGCTGTGTTGTAGTTGGATGTGGGAAAGATCTGAGCTCGTAGTATTTATGAATGTGGAGATCTTGGTTTGATGCCTCTGTGAGATTTGAATCGTCATGTGCGTTGTTGTGGGGAGCGGTGGAGACGGTGGTACGGCGGAAGCGAAAGAGCAGCGGCGTTCTTGGCAATTTTTTCCGGGCTGCTCGCTCCAACAAGCCCTCCATACCTATTATCTGGCGGCAGACACATCGTGGATACTTTGAGACAGGTTGTACCTCCTCTTTCGCTGAAGTAGACCACTTCTATATAAGATCCTGTATTGGTGAATGTCCGTGTCAAGCTGTCGAAGATCCATACCTAGGGGGAGGCCCCTGGCATTCGCAGTGAGTTCAACCACTCTGAAGAGCGTATCTTGTCTCTCGTAGCTTCAAGTTCTCCTTTGCATCAGCCAAGGGCCGGTATGCTCCATTCCTCTTTGTCCTTCTTTTTATCTCTCTCAGTCTCTTCTCCTCCCCGCTTTACCAGGTACCTAGTCATTCCAAGAGAGCAGGGGTTGCACGCGGCGCAGCGCCAGAAACAGGATTTGCGTCTCCTTGCGCAACGATGCATCCCAGGATCACATCATGTTCTGGCAGCGATGAAGATCTCTGAGCTTCGATGACGTGCGGGTTTCCGTCGTTACCCCAAGGTCGAGTTTGCTCTGCCGGTTCCGGCCCGATTCCGCTCATCGAAGCTACCTACTAGGTAGCTTGACCTCCGCTCGACAATGTCCGCACCTCCGACAGCTCCAGAGCTCTCCTCAAGAAAGCTCCTAGAGATACCGACTGCACCGCTCTCCTCTCCGTCTCTTATCACACAGGTCTTCAGCCACCATGGACACTTCCTCCAAAACCCTCGTGCTCATCACAGGCGGTAGCTTCCCCCTCAGCATCCACCCACGCCCGCTCTCCCCACTAACTCCCACCCCACAGCCAACAGCGGCGTCGGCCTCGGTCTCGCCGCCGTCCTGCTCTCCAAACCCGACCACCACATCCTCTTCACCGCACGGGACCCCACCAAAGGCCACGCCGCCCTCCACGCCCTGCAATCCCGCAACCTGCCCGGCACCGCGGAGTTCCTGCAGCTCGACGTGACGGATGACAGCTCAATCGAGGCCGCCGCCAGGCACGTCGAGCAGGCGCACGGCCGGCTGGACCTGCTGGTGAACAACGCCGGGGTCACAGGGCTGACGCTGGCGCCGCTGCGCGCGGCGATGCGGACGTGCTTCGACACCAACGCGACGGGGCCGGCGGTGGTGACGCAGGCGTTCGGGCCGTTGCTGAAGAAGGCCGCCGCGGCTGGTGGCGGACGCACGCCGCGCATCGTGAATATTTCCAGCGGCGCGGGCTCGATCGAGCGGCGGCTGGACGCGAGCGCGGCGACGTACCGGATGCAAGGGGTGCAGTACCGGGCGTCGAAGACGGCGTTGAATATGGTGACGGCGTGTCAGTTTGTCGAGTACGAGCCGTTTGGGATCAAGGTCTTTGCCTACTGTCCCGGTTTCGTGGTGAGCAATTTGGGCTTAGGGAATACGCCGGAGAATGGGGCGAGGCCGGCGGAGGAGGTGGCGGTGGGGTTGGCGACGATTTTGGCGGGCGAGCGGGATGCGGAGGCGGGGAAGTTTTTGCATAATGGCGGTGTTTATCCGTGGTAGATGTCTGTGGTCGTTGAAATGGATATTCAGGTAATGTGGAGCTCGCGTAGTATGTACATTTCATGGCCTTTGATTGATTCTGTGAGATGCTACTTTTGTTGTTTAGTTCATGACTGCAGAGGGTGCCAGCCACATGCTGAGACATTTCTGTTCTTTTCTATTCATGAGCAACATGCATTCGGACCATCTCCTCTTCCGATATCGTGAAAGCCTAAGGAAGGCTGAAGGTGCACTTGCACGTTTCTGCCTCACTCGCTTCGCTCATGACTTAAATGCAAGCAAAGTCCTCTACCACTTCTTAACTCCAAGCATCACCAAGTCCAAGATCTCGAGCACTCGAGATCTCAAGCATCCAAGATCTAAATCATCCAAGATTATAAGAACCCAGGATCTCAAGCCACCAAGATCTCTATCATCCCAGACCTCAAGCCACCAAGATCTCAAGCATCCAAGATCTCAAGCCTCCAGAACTCAAGCATCCCAGAGCTACAGCCTCCAGATCTCGCGCCCACCAAACCTCACCCAACCTCACCCCCAACCATCAACCCCCAGCAAACAGCCACCATGGCACGCACCCCCACCCCCTCCCACAAAACCCCCCGCACCGCCAAATCCACCGCAAGCAAGCGGCACGTTGCCAGCGCCGGCCGCAGCAGCCGCAGCACGAGCAGCAGCACCGGCGCCGGCACCACCCACGCCGATCCGGACATCCAGCAGATCCGCCGGACGACGCTGATGGCGGACCGCGAGCAAGGCGGCTACGACGCGTTCTGGCGTCAGATGCGGGATCCGTACGGCAGCTACGCGGAGCGGATGGGGGTGACGGGGCGGCGGGATGGGCAGGCGGTTAAGCAGCAGAAGATGGAGGAGGATGTGGAGGGTGAATTTGGAGGGGCGGCGGCGAAGGGTCGTGGTGCTGAGGAGGAGGATGAGAAGAGGAAGGCAGAGGAGGAGAAGAAGAAGAAAGAGGAGGAAAGAGAGATGAAGTGGCGGGCCTGGTATTCAGAGGCGTCACGAGAACGCACCGAGCGCGCGAGGCGGGAGATGCAGGAGCGGATGGAGGCGGAGGAGAAGGCGGCGCGAGCACGCGAGCGCGCACGCGAGCGCGCGAGGCAGGCGCAGGAGGAGATTGCGCGGGAGCAGGCGAGGCGGGAAAGGGAGGCGGCGCAGCGGAAGAAGGAGGCTGAGCAGCGGAAGAGGGAGGCGGAGAAGCGGAAGAAGGAAGAGGCGCAGAGGAAGAAGGACGCCGAGCAGCGCGTATGGACGGAAGCCTGGGAGCGGTACGATACGCGCTGGGAAAAGCTGCAGCGGCGCGCTGGCGCGTCGTCGGCGGCGAAGGTGAGCTGCTCTACCCGTCGTCGTTGTCAGGAGGTGCGAAGGTATTAACAGAAAGGCAAACAAAAGGACGTCGACGAGATCCCCTGGCCCATCCGCTCGCTCGGTTTCCGCGCGATGAGAGTAGCGGCAGACGAGCAGGTCGAGTTGTTTTACCGGAAGAGCGCGAATTTGCAGGGCCATTCAAGGGAGGAGGCGTTCAAGATCATGGCGAGGGAGACGAAGCGCTGGCATACGGACAAGGTGCAGCGGTTCCTGGAGAACTTCAAGGGTGTGGAGGATGTGGAGGAGGCGGCGAGGAAGGCGTTAAGAGTTGCGCACAAGCTTTGGCTGGATATGAGGCGGGCGAGGAGCGGTTGAGGAGTGGTTGAGGAGTGGTTGAGGATGGTGCGGATACCCAGTGCTTTTCCTTTTCTTCTTTGCGTTTCAGCAGGGAGGTGTCAGGTCTGCTCACGAGCTGGCTTTCAATTCCCTTTTTTTTTTTCATGATTCGGCGCAAGGATATACATCCGACAGTCGTCCTATGAAGAGCTAAACATCGTGAAGGAGGACGTGAGCTATGCTGAAGTATAGCCATTACCATTAGTTATATGAACAACTCTCTTCAATTCTATCAAAGATCCAAGGCGAACAAAAAGCAAAGAACCACGGACAAGAAAACGTTGAAAAGACTAGCGTGCTCGAGAAAGAACGTCTAGGAATATACGTTTGCTGAAGCAAAAATAAATCACCAAAACGCATACCGAAAATCCAAAAAAGAACGAAATCAACGACAGGTCGACAACCAAAAGAAAGGAGATATCCAAGCATATGGAACACTCCCTCCCTTCCTCAGTCAGATGAATTACCCGTCAAATCAACAATCTCAACCCTCTTACGCTCCCTTCTCCCGTCCCGCAACTCCTCCCCCACACCCTCCTCATCATTCGTCAAGCCCTCAGCAGCAATGATATCCAACAAAGACAACAACCGCGCATACGGCTCCACAACACCCTCCGCCGACACCGTCGCCGACGCAGGCCTCGCCGCCGCCGCTCCTCTATTCTCCTGCGGTGGCGGGGTGCGGATGCCCATGAGGAAATCATCCGGGTCCCAGAACGAGGGTCGGCGCTCCGGAACAGAGGCTGATCCAGCTACCACCCGATCATCCCGAGCCGGTGGAGAACCCACCACCACCGCCGTCGTCTTCCTAGGCCGTCCCCGTTTGCGCGGCGCCGGGGTCTCCGTCCCATCATCTGCAATCTTCTTGCGCTTGCTCTGACCCCGAGGCCGGGGCTCGCTCTGGGCAGCGGAAGGAGAAGAAGAAGAAAACACCCCAGCCGGAAGCCCACGCCTCAAAAGCGCAGCGGGCAACGCAGTCGTCACACGGTAATCCGCCGGGACAACAGGATTCTCCCTCGATCCCAGGTGCGGAGGGCGAAGGCCCCTGGAGAGGAGCGTATGGGCCGGCGGGGCAGCGGGATCGATCGCCGTCAGACCAAAGGGGGAGAACGTAACTTTACGCATGTATTCCGCTTCGACGTCGTCAGCGTCAGGCAGGCCGCAAGCCTTGCCCGTCTTCCTGCGCCTCACAAGCTGCACAGCATGTCGATTGTCCCTGCGGCCGCCCGGCGGAGGCGCCGCGGCGAGAGCGTGCGTGAGCAAGATCGGGGCGATCCAGTCCAGGTAGCCTTTCGTCCAGTGGTTGAAGTACACGCCGAGATGGGCCCACAGGCGCTCTTCGGCCGGCTGATCGAACGCCGTCCGCCAGCCGTTTGTCACGCAGGGGAGAGCCCGCAGCTGCTCTGGCGTTGACACCGTCGGCGTGTAGTAGTACCGCAGGACGTGGAGCTGTGGCCAATTCGGCGCGGGGGCAAACTTAGCATCGCCGAAGAAGTCGCGCAGGCGGATGCGAAAGCGGGCCGTATCCGCCGTGGTGCTGCAGCGGCAAAGCTGGTCGCCGAGACCGGCGCGGACGGCGCGTAGAGCGGTGGCGGGTCCGCAGCCGGCGATGCCGGCGTCGTAGTCGCCGCCTGCCATCATGATGAGGAGGACGATGCCTTCGCGGGTGAGGCCGTGGTCGCGTTGGATGTCGGCGAGTCGATAGACGCGGACGAGTGACTCGCTCTTCTTGGTGTTGGCCTTCCCCTTTCCTTTCCCCTTTCCCTTCGCCGCTGCACCATCGGTTGATGCTCGATAATCGCGGATGAGGAAGCCGCAGCCGAACATGAGGGCGTGGCGTCTTCACTCCATGCCGCGTCCACCAGGCCTTCCTGCTGCAGGCGTGCGCACTCCGCTTCGGCTTCGCCGGGAGCGGTATGATAGGGGACTCGAAGCACATCGAGCAACTCCCTCATCAGCTTCGTCTTCTCGCTCTGGTCCCGACCGGAAAGCCGTCCACGTTTCATCGGTCGGTGCGGGCCATCAAACACAAAAAGGGGCTGGATGTTCATGCGTAACAGCCCGGCGAAAGGTAGAAGATGGGTTTTTCCTTGCAGTATGGTTTCCCGGATACTGTTCCTTGGTGTGAGCGATACATCACTGTAGGTAACGAATGGACGTTCGGGCAGGTTCTTACTCGCACGGATCCACGCCTCCTTCTCCTCGCTCACGTTATTGAATCGCCAGCCCGCTTTATCGATCGCGACCCGAAAGGGTCGACCGTGACGTTCGAAGTGGTCGGCCGAGAGCTTCGCTAGGTGCGTGACCTCTCCATCACCAAGGAGCTGCCACAGACTACCCGCGCATGCAACGATCAGCGTGTGACTCATTAGACCGAGGGAGGCTGGAGTGTATCTACAGTCTCCTGGCGCAGCCGGTAGTTAGCGTTGCGTTTCGAAAGGGGGGGGCAGTCAGCCCCCTGATATTAATCTGCAACGTTAGCAAGCCACTTAACACAGCGGTCAGCTTTAAATTACCTTATTTATTCGGCGATATACTACTATCAGGCTATTTATATATAAAAGTATATATATATCTACTTCTTATAATATATTAAGGAATATTTAAGGCGTTATAAGGCGGCTTATAATATATAATTACGGCTAATTAAGAGCTAGTAGTAAGAGTTAGTAGTAAGAGTTACTTCTACTATTAGCTTTAAAAGTATATCTAAAGCTAGCTAGTAAGTATAAAAGGCGTTAGGATAAATAAGGTCGATTAGAAGTATTAGTATTTACTTTTATTATACTTTCTACGTATTTTCTTATATAAATAGCTAGCGATAATAGATTTAATAATAACTCGCTAACTAAAGCTAACCTAAGTAAGCTTAATATATTTAAAGATATCCGCTATTAGATAGACTAGTATTTACTTCCTCCCTTTAGCTAGCCTTAATATATTATATAATATAGTATTATTATTAATTCTTTTAGATAGACTCGCCGATAACTACTTCCTTATATAGTATATACCTTAATTAAGGTATTAGTAAGTATTATATATT
This sequence comes from Myrmaecium sp. VS I D KN 1, assembly GCA_019775845.1. Taxonomy (NCBI): domain Eukaryota; kingdom Fungi; phylum Ascomycota; class Dothideomycetes; order Valsariales; family Valsariaceae; genus Myrmaecium; species Myrmaecium sp. VS I D KN 1. The sequence goes on along the minus strand of JADQAV010000017.1, from coordinate 885,441 downwards.
AGCCTCTTATTTAAATTATAATAATACTTAACGGACTATATATAATAGTATAGTAAGTTATAATTAAGGTATTTACGCCTATATAAGCGAGGTACTAATAGCTAAGATATATTAAGATATCTTTATATAGAGCTATAGTATTAAGGCGATATAATATATTAGTTTAACGCTATATTATTAGTTTTATTACTTAGAGCGCCGAGTATAGGAGGATAACTTATAATAAAGTATAAAATACGCTAAATCTACTATATAGTACTAGTATAATACGTTAAATACTTACTTCTAAAGGCTATTAAAGATATATTACTATTATAAAGCTATATCTTATACTTATAAATTAGTATACTAGACTATAATTTACGTAGTAATATATATAATAGAAAGAAGAAGAGTAGTATAAAGTAAGTATTAATATTCTTAAATTTAATACTACTACCTTAGACTACTCTATATTAGTTAATTAAATTACGTCCCGAAGTTTTACTAACCTATAAACTAATTAATACTAAATTAATAAGTTATCTAGACGGACGAAAGTATAATATATAATAGTAACTTTATATATATATAAGTTATTTATAGGCCTAACGAACGGCTTTATTATAACTATTTATAGCTATAATATATAAGATAGCTATCTATACTTATATAGGGCGCTATTAGCGATTATAGGAAGGGGCTATTATTATTTTAAAAACTTAAAGCCTAGGGAAATATAAATTCGGCGAGTTATTAAGAGTATATTATTCCCCTAATTAAATAGTTCTTTCTTAATACTAGATTTCTCTCTAATAAAAGCTGTTATATTATATAGGATAATACTCCTTATTATATAGCGAGGGTATTTATTACTAAATTTAATTACTAGTAGCTTCCTCTTATTACCTAGCTTCCTAACTTACTAGATTTAAATCTAATTAAGATAATCTAAAGCTATCTTAGGATTTAACTATTAAAGAAAGTACTATAACTAATTAATAAAGAGTAGATATAGCAGGCTATATAGAAGGAATAGAATAATATAGATATATACTTCGTTATTAATATAGTTAGAAGTATACTTAAGTATATTAGAGCTATCCTTAATACTAATAGTAGTTATACGTAATAGTAAGCTTAAGAGAGGAGTAAATTAATAAGTTATTAATTATCTTTCCGGTTATCTGTCGATTCTCGTTAAATATAGCCTATAATACTAAAAATAATAAAAAAAAACCTTAAAAATAGCCTTCTAGGCCTTAAAACCGCTTACTCGCTATCTAATATACTACGTTATATTTAAAAGCGCCTAATTAGCTGCGATTTAATAGGGGTTCGATAACGAGGAATACCTATAGTAGCTTGCAGAAGGAGCGCTAACCGTCGGTCTTACTAACAGACTGTATTACTCACGCCGGTATACCTATGATTAGGTGGAGAAATTAATAATAAGAATAAATTTCGAAATCTAAGAACGTCGTAGCCGTCACGGTTAACGTAGTAACAACGAGCATAATCGCAGGTTTAAATAAGGGGGAGGGAGAGGAGGTGAACGTCGAGCTGAAAAGCAATGAGAGAACGCGCAGCCTGCCGCAGACGCGATACCGTACGGGATTGCGCGTCGTCACGTGCAAAGCCTCATGCGTGCCCCAATCAATCTATTCGAAACGGGAGGGAACACGACAGAAAGAACACAAGCATGAACAAATATGATCGAATTTCGCTCAACAACTAAAACAACCTCAAGATCCTCTCATGATGTAAAAAAGATGACAAAAACTATTCAATCAAATCCGAAGAATACAAGCAAGATGCTGGTCCCAGGAAATCAAGCAACGACCCACCATAGCCTGAACATCGCCAGGTAAGGAAACCAAGATCACAAGAAAGAAAAAGCCCATCTTAAATCCCATCATCCCATAAATCCATCAATAATACCCCCCCCTCTCCCCCCCACCAGCCCCAGCATTCCTAACCCGCTGCTGCGCACCCACCGCCGCCATCCTCCCCTGCTCCTCCGCCCAATCCACCCAGCGACGCACGCACGCGTCCACGCCGCGGACGCCATCCCGCGTGGCCTCGACCTCGAACCACTCGCGATGCTCGCGGCCGCACGCGGCGCAGAGTCGCTTGACCCGGCACGCGCCCAGCTCGAGGTGGATCAGGCGCTCGACCTTGTGGGCGTAGGGGAGGGCGTGGACGCGGGCGCCCGAGCCAGCGGCGGCAGCGGTGGTGGTGCCGGTGGTGGTGGCTTCGGCCAGCACGGTCGGGTCCTCCGACGCGCCCGGGACGTACGGGTAGAAGCGCAGGAGCGTGAGGGCGTAGCCGCACTGCTTCTCCCACTCTTGCATGCGCCGGGCGACGTTGTTGGCGCGGCCGATCTTGAGGAGGACGGTGCGTTGGTCCGACCCGGTGGCGTAGGTGCGGAGGACGTCGGAGGGATGGTGACCAGGGCCAGCCGGACGAGAGGATGAGGTGGCGTTACTGTTGCTGTTGTAAGGCGTCAGGATGTCCCGGGCGGCCGAGGAGGAAGGGGCGTGCTGTCGCTCGTCCGTGAGCCAGAAGATGTAGATGAACCCCGGGACGTCGCTGGCGGAGATGGGCTTGGCAAGCTCCGCGAGAAGGGCGGAGGTCGTGCTCGGGGGGAGGTTCTTGGGAATCCAGGAGAGGAGTGCCGTGGTGGTATTGGGTGTAAGACCAGCGGGAGCGGCGGGCGACGCAGAGGAATGGGAGGGGGTGGTCGAGCCGGACTGGCCGTTAAGCGGTCGACGGGGGGGAAGGGTCGAGGAATTGGTGGGCGTCGCTTGTGCTGATGGGCGAGCATGGGAGGTCTGCGGAGGTCGGTGTTGGTCGTACCCGGACGTGACAGGTTGATGCCCCGCTTGAAGCTTCTCATCCATCTGTTGATGGCTCGGCCGGTTCAAGCCCTGCTTATACTGCTCGATTTCGTCCTCGCTCTCCTCCGCCGCGGTCGAGCAGCAAAGCTTGACCAAGAACCCATGCTTTCTTTTCTTCTTGTGTTTGCGGGCATCGTCATCCTCGTGTGGCGGTTTCTCCGGCCTCGAAGAATTAGGTCTCGCAGTACTTGGCCGCTGCGCCTGCTGGTGCTGCTGCTGTTGGCCCTGCATCTTGGAATACTGCATCACAACGTCCTCTGGCACGCTCAATAGCGGACCCTGCACCCCATCCCACATCGGAGGTCGCTGTTGGACCTTCCTCTGTTTTTCCCGTTCTCGCATCCGCTCTCTGAGTTTCTCTTCCCTTCTTCTCCGTGTCTCATTGGGCGTCTCGCCCGCCCTCTTCGCCTCCTCCTCTTCCTCGTCCAAGTCAAGCACGCCCAGCTTCTGCACCAACGTGTCGATGCTGCTCCGTCCCTTCAGGGGGACGATCCGACTCCGCTGCCTATGCAAGCCTTGTTGTATGTTGTTGCCTTGGGCGGCAGGTTTGCCACCGGGCTGCTGCTGCTGCTGCCGCTGCGGCGATGTCCGCGACTGACGTTGCTGTTGCTGCTTCTGGACCGCGGCGTTTGCACGTGCAACAAGCCCCTCGGCCTGATCCTTGTGCTGCCAGCAGAACCACGCTGCCGCGGCCTCTGCACCTTCTTCCTCCTCGTACACGGCCAGCACGCCGTCGTCATCGCTTGAGTCGGTGTATTCGTCGTCGCTGTCACCGGGGGTGTAGTCGTCGTCACCGTCGTCGGAAGAGGAGGAAGAGGAAGCACGACGGCGTGCAGTTTTGCGAGGAGCAGCTTTGTGGCGGTGCGGCGAGATCTTGAGGGCGCGTCGGCAGGGCCGGCCGTTGCTGGTGACGCCCTTGCACGTGGTGGCCGGGTCTTTGGAGTCGCTGCGGGCGATGCCGCCGAGAAAGGCAGAAGAGGACATGGCGGTCGGTTAGGGAGGGACTGTGGGGGTGGATGTGCTAACGAGGCGTGTACGAAATGTCGGTAAGTCGATTGCGTTGATTGCCGTAGTGACTGCCGCTGGAAAAGATGTTTTCGATATGGATAACTCGGTAGCGACTGCTCGTGAAGGGGAGAAAGCAGATGGAGATCGACGGATGGTCCGTTTGCAAGGCCGGCACTTTATGAACGCGTGGGACTGGCCCCCAGAACCGCGGTCAAACGCGGCTGCTGAACTGTTCTTCCGCAAACGACAGGATGCCGCTGCGTTGTACTGTATGATCTTCCGCTTCGGTCGCCGGGCGGAAGCCAACAAGAGGCACAGCGTGGCAGACGAACGTATACCGAGTGAACAGCACAGCGTCAGAGGAAGTGCGAATGGTGGAATGGTGTGAAGGAGGAGGATGAAGGAAGAAGACAAGAATGTCAGGGCGGCCACAGAGAGCGACAGACGCAGGGGAAGCAGCACCGAGGGAACAGCGCAGGACTCGCCATCAGCAGCGGCTGGCCACCGTCATCGGGCTGGTCCGAGACAGGTGGGGCAAGACAGGTGAGGTGTGGAGTGAGTGAGGGAGTGAATGAGGAGTGAATGAGGAGTGTTGGTCGAAAGTGTGTCGAGTTGTTGTCGAGTCCTCAATGGCGAACGGCTGCCGCGCTCGAGTCCGAAAAGGGTCGGTGGGGCGGCCGGACCTGCACGGGAAGCCGCGGCACTTCCGGTTGGTTGGGCGGGAGGCGCCCGGTTGCCAGGGTCCAAGCTTGAGGCGCAGTTCAGTATCTGTCTGTGGCTGTGACGATGATGTGTGGCTCGGCGTGGATGGCTCCGAGATCTTGCGGCGGAGCGGGGATGGATGTACAGTAAGTAAAGACATACAAACGATAATATCAGTGAATCGGAAGTAAATGCGAGGTCAACGGTCCAATGTCTCAGACTGAGGCCGCAGAAGATGGTTGTCTTTCTTCTCCGTGCGGACAGTAACTGTGATGGGATATCTCCACATACATATCACAGTGACTTCGGTGTGACACAATCATGCATAGACATCTCCACTCCAACTCCGTTCAACTAAACCCATTGAATATGTGGACTCCACACAGCGTGCTCTGCTCGAAGTCACTGAAGGTCAACCAGTAAAGAAAAAGAAAAGGCCCAAGCAGGCACTCCGATACCCCCATATCACCGAAAGAGAAAACAAAAAATTGGAAGAGACACCGAACGCACCGGCCCACCATCACACCTCCCTCGAAGAAGTCGGAGAAAGGGAAGTAGAATGACCATATTCCTCCCCAAGGCTTCTGTCTGTCTTCCCCATCCTCACCAACCCTCCCCCTCCTCACGCCCAAAAACCTCCTCCTCCCTAACATCCAGCCCCACCATGTACCCCGGCGCATGCGCCATCACCAGTCCCTCCAACACCCCCGGCGGGGTCTTCATAACCACCTCCTGCGGCGTAACCCCACAGCCCCAAAAAACCGGCACAAACTCATCCACGCCCTCACCACCCTCTCCAGGACCAAACCCCTCATCCACCCTCCCACTCTCCCCCAACGGCGGGTCTCCAAAATCCACCGTCCCGACGTCCACGACGCCGACCCGTCGCGCGGCCTCCCACCCCCACGCCACGGGCTCCCCGTGCGTGAGCCCGAAGCGACGGGTGATGGCGCGGACGCGGGGGACGTCGCGGCGGCGGTAGGGACGCATGCTGAGGACCCATGTCGCGTGGGTGGTGTCGGTGGTGTCGGTGGTGTCGGAAGTGGAAGTGGAAGTGGAGGCGCAGGCGAAGATGCCCGCGGGCGCGAGCGGGATGTTGCTACGGTACATGGGCACGTTGCGGCGCTGGCGGGTGTGGCGGGGGGCGAGGCCGGCGGCGGTCAGGGCGGCTTCGAAGGAGAAGCTGCAGCCGATTAGGAAGGCGACGTGGTCGGTGGGGTCCCAGTAGGGAACTAGGGAGGGAACCACTCCGCCGGGGGACGGGAGGGGCGCGCCGTCGCGGTAGAGGCGGTAGGCGGGCGCGTCGGTGCGGAGGTCGATGTCCGTGGCGATGTGGGCGCCGGTGAGGTGTGGGATGTGTGAGCGGAGGTGGGAGAAGGAACCTCGGGTGGCGGAGGAGGCGAGGAGGGGGCAGGGCACGGGGTTGCGCTCGCAGAGGAGGAGGAAGTCGGCGGCGTATTTGGAGGGGAGGACGAGGAGGTTTGCTTGTAGGTACCCTGGGGCGAGGCCGGAGGTGGGTGTCGTGAGGGCTTGGGTGCGGCAGGCGAGGCGCATGTCGCGGCCGGTCCGGATGGCGACCTGAGGCGTTGACGGAGGATCGGGGAGAGAAGCGGAGGAGGGCGGCGGGGTGGGTTGTAGTGGTGCGGCGGCGGAAGCCATGGTTGGAATCGTTACTGTGGTCGTGAGCAGATGGGATGTGGTTTGCGTAAAGGAGAGGAAGAGATGAGATGAAGAGGATAGAGATATAATGACTGAAGCACAATATGAATGAAATGGACAAACCGGTCAATTCACAAATGACTCCCCGGATACTACTCACCGGTCCAGAAGCATATCACCCTCCTTCTCTCAGCTCGGCTCGGCTCAGCCCATCCGCGAGTTCGCCTATCCGCCATTCCGCCTACCTTATCAGAATGTCAGATGGTCACCATCAATTGGAACTCCGGGACGGCCCCAGCTACCCGGAGGTCGGCTTGCGCCAGGCGGGATCATCTTCCTATCTCCTCCCCCACGGGCCCGGACAGCAGTTGCAGTGGAAGGGAAAGGAGACACTAGGTTATCTCAGTAGGACATATACTAGGTAGTAGTACTCCTAATAGTGAACACCATTTGCGGTACTATATGTACTGTATAGTTTGCCTCCAGTATTTCATGATGTCGGCAGAGGTCCCGGCCTCGGGAAGCACTTGCCTAAACCTGTCCTGCAGGGGAGATAAGATCGGGAGAGGCTGCCGACGCTGGGCGACGGGGATTGATTGACGCTAAGCCTTTATCGAAGGCGGATAGAGGCGCATCCGTATTGTACATACTTATGTATCGTAAGTATACTGGTATCTTTCTTGATATTATTACAATCCACGGAAACGTGCTGGCACATACACTCACGGCAATCTTCCCTCTGCTCAAAAAGAGGGAGCGACTGGAAGTCCCCGATCAGTCCAATCCATCATCCGTTGGGGTGAGAAATGCCATCCAGAAACCGAAGTCGCTAAACGTCCGTGCGACACAGTGTGTGTGGGGAACAAACCTCACAACCCTTTTCTTTTATGTAATAGTTTTCTTCCCCGCAAGGCAAAAAGATGGGACTGGGACGAAGCGGTGGGAATGTGGGGGAGGAAAACGGATATGGGACATAACGAGGAAGTGATTATTCCCGAGGCACTGTACTGTAGCTGTGCGGATGAATGGATGGATGTGATAAACTCGGAAGACCTCGTACCTGTTTCTGCATGCCCGGCGTGTTGAGGCGACGGCCTGAGGCGACGAAGAAACAAATCAAAAAAAAAAAAAAATAAAAGATAGAAGCCAACTCATGGTATCATTTCGTATAGTGTCTCATGAAGGAAGGAAATGGAAACAAGAGGGTGTATAAACTTGAAAAAGACCCCCCAGCGGATGGGAGTAAAATCGGAAAAGCGAAGAAAAGGGCAGTGCCAGCCACTCTAGAATACAATGTCCAAAACCCATCCATATTCCCCTCAAAACGCCAAACGGTCGTAAAAGAAGAAGAAACAAACAATCCTGCCCAATGAAAATCAAAGAGACATCCGAATCGTCCAATCCATTCCCTCAAAGATGATACGTAAAGTCCAACGCCCGATCGCCCGTCTTGACCGTGCGGGTGTCTTCCTTCTCCCCAGCCACGATCGCGCGCTTGATCGCATTCTCCCTCCGGATGTAAAGGTACTTGAGAACGATAAGAAGCTGAGCGACGCAGAGGGCGCCGAGGGAGAAGCTGTTGCCAAGCTTGTACGGGCTTGCGCGATAGATCTGTCCCGCCACAATACCGGCGGTGTTGCCGATGGTCTGCTGCATGCCGATGGCGGTGGCGCGACGGTAGTGGGGGGCGATGTTGACGTTGAGCCAGGTGAGGTTGAGACCCGGTCCGTTGTAGACGGCGACGGCGCAGAGGAAGGTGGCGAAGAAGTGCACGCCGACGGGCAGGTCGCAGAGCAGCAGGACGTAGCCGACGATGCCGAAGATGTTGGCGAGGAAGACGAAGGGCCCGCGGACGGTGAGGCGGTCGGAGATGAAGGCGAAGGTGAGGAAGGCGAGGCCGCCGAAGATGTAGACGGGGATGGTGAGGTACTGGGCCTGTAGGGAGGAGTAGCCCATGCCCTGGATGATGGAGGGCAGGAAGGTGCTGAAGCCGTACAGCAGGATGTCCTGGCAGAACTGGATGAGGCCGGAGAGGTAGAGCTTGGGGTCGCGGAGCGCGATCCGGACCTCGCTCCACTCGAAGTGCTCGTTGCCCATGTACGCCTTGCGCTGCTGGTCGCGGATGCGCATCAGCTTCTTCTCCTCCGCGTTGAGGAAGTAGGCGTTGGAGGGGTCGTTCGGCAGGCCGAACCACACCACCGCCGCCACGACGATGCTGAAGATGCCCTCGATGATGTACACCCAGCGCCAGCCCGCCACGCCGCTCACGCCGTCCATCTGCAGGATGCCGTAGGCGAGCAGGCCGCCGAACGCGCCCGCGATCGCCGTGCACACGAACAGGTACGAGACCCGCTTCGCCTGCTCCTCGCGCCGGTAGACCATGGTGAGGTAGAGGTTCAGGCCGGGGAAGAGGCCGCCCTCGCACGCGCCCAGGATCAGCCGGCACACGTACATGCCCGCCACGTTCTCGATGAAGCCGGAGAAGATGGTGACGAGCGACCAGACGACGCAGAGGCCGGTCATGAGGAGGCGGGGGGTCAGCTTCTTGAGCAGGATCGCCCAGGGCGTCTCCGAGGTCACGTAGGTCGCGTAGAAGATGGAGACGGCGGTGGAGAATTGCTGGGAGTTGGCGCCGATGTCCTCGGGCATGCCCGCGACCTTGACGTTACCTGCGGAGGGGACTGTGTTAGATGATGCATGGTTGGGAGAGTTGAAGCAGGATAAGAGGGCTCACCGATGTTGCTTCGGTCCAGAAAACAACTCAGGTAGACGATCATGATGATGGGAACGAAGGCGAGATCGAGCTTGGCCAGCAGCTTGGTCTCGCGGGCCTTGTCGATGTGGAGGTCGGCCTCTCCAATCTCCCCACCAGCAATGCTGCCCTCCGGCGCGGAGGAGACATTGTCGAAAGCGGCGTTCGTCTTCGCCTCGACGTCCACCGGTGAGTCGTGAGTGGCAACCTTTTCATCCGCCATGATCATGGTCGACGTACAGATGGGAAAGGTGTCGAGGGGGTTTGCACGATGGTGGCAAGGATGGTGTTGAGCATTCACATTCACATCCCGGGATGGGAGACATCTTTATAACGGCCAAACCGGGGATGATGGCACGCATGTTACGCGCTACTACGGACGACCTGCCTGGCTGGCCCTGAGCTTTGCCCTGCCAGCCTGCTCCTATCTCTCGGCAGGCCGTCCGTTGAGAGATAGAGATGACTGGAGGTTTGGTGGGTGTGGGTTGGGGCCAGTGGGGTATGGCGCTGGAGTGGCACGGCCTCGGACGATCGTGGGCGATAGCGCACCCCGGCTCCTCTGATCGGCTGGCCTCGCCGATGGCTGCCACTACCTTATGGCTTCCTCCAGGCCGGATAGGGTGCATCTCAGGCACGATCGGTCCGGGGACAGCGGTGGATGGATATCTCAAGGATTCCCTTTTCGAGCAGATATGTGAGGGTCGATATACGCGAAATCATCTGAGTACTTCATCCTGACTTGATGGTTTGTGGTGTTGTTGGTTTCCAGACGGGGACGTGAATTGGACGTGGGATTGATTGCGCTGCACTCCCCAGACCGGACTGAGTTCTACGCGGAGAGGATAGCGTCACGTGACGCAATTCCGTATCGTAAACGTAAAACGAACGCCTAACTTTCAATACGAAGATACGGCCACTAAATGACAGTACACGACATTAACCTCGACCGCCGAGACCTCTCCGGCCAGGTCGGGTTATCATCAGTGAGCGACGACTCACCACCACGGTCAACGTTCGCCAGTCCGCCTTGTCGCGCTTCTTCCCAACCTTTGGTCTGTCCTGGCTTTGTGTGCTCGGGAGGACTGACCGACGGCACCGCCTCCACGCTGGCCTCGCATCCCGATCATGCCGCGGGCTGTCTCTGTAGCGTCCACGCCGTCAGCCTTGAGCTGATCCATCCACGGCACTTCATTTAGGGCAGAGGGATCCACTTTCCAACGTCTTCCCCGGACTCTCATGCCATCTTGCCCTCTCCCTTGGAATGTTGCTGTGTGAAACACCATGTCCTCCGCGCCCAAGAGAGCCAGTCCCGCCAGCCAGGGATCCGCCACCGCGGCCACCTCTCGCCGGCGGGAGAGCGTCTCTTCTTCCCAGAGCGCCGACCCCTACCAACGTACCTCGTTAGCGTGAGTTTTATACTGTCGGCATCCGTCTTGCTCGCCGTCATCTAATCCATTTGTTCGGTGATGCAGCTGTTTGAGTTGCAGAAAGCGCAAGACAAAGTGCTCGGGAGGCCGGCCGATTTGCAGGACTTGCCTTGAACTCGGCCACGAATGTGTCTATGCCGAGGCGGAGGCCAAGGTACATGTCTCCAAGAGGTGAATTCCATCCTCAACCCATCATTTCTGGCTCCTTGATCCGTTCGTAATGGCTGAGACTCCTCGAGCTATGTCCGTGGCCTCGAAGCATCCAAGCGTGAATTGGAGGAACGTCTTCGGGCGTACGAAAGTTCGTTCACAACCGATCCGTTTCCTCTCCTGGAACATCGCTGAGAATGCCACAGGTGCTGCAACGACTCAACCGGTAGCGATTCCGGCCCAAGCCGGACCCTCTCGGCATCACCAGCGAGATGATTCGGACAGCCACGATATCGTCGTCAATCCCCTGACGGACGATCTGGCTCAGCTGGTCATCAGTCCGTCCGGGCAGAAACGTGAGGACAGTTCTCACCCATCCTTCTTCCAGAAGCTCATCATCGCCAGACTTCCTCGGAAACTCATCTTCCACCAGCCTCGGGCTCCGACTCCGCAATGTGGTGGACAACCTCAGGGGTCCCATGAGCTGCGGTCTGGACATCTCCGTGCAGTATCCTACGTACAACCCCGCGGCATGGAAGACCCGTCGAACTTCGGTCGTGGGAGGAATGCCGAAGCTGCCGCCGTACGACTTCGCCAAACGCCTCTACGCCGCGCAGTACCTCTACATCGGCACCATCTTCAACTTCGTCAGCCCGGAGGTCTTCGAGAGACGGCTCCAGGAGGCGTACGCCAACCCGATGCCCGACCTTTCCGATCGTGAGACGTGTCTGTCGTACTGCGAAGTCCTCATGATTTTCGCGTACGGACAGCTGTACTCTGTCAATCAGTGGGACGGGCACGATGGGCCTCCTGGCTTCGACTATTTCATGCAGGCGCTGCAGTTGCTGCCGGATTTGCACGAGGAGGGATCTCCGCTCTTCGTGGAGGTGCTCTCGCTGATTGGATACTTCATGCAGAACCTCAACCGGCGAGATGCAGCCTTCCTCTACATCGGACTGGCGCTCCGCATGGCTATCTCTCTGGGGCTACATCAGGAGATATCCGATCCGGACTTGGATGACGTCGCGAGGGAGTACCGACGACGGTTGTGGTGGTCGGTCTACAGCATGGACCGCATCCTTTGCGCGAAGTCGGGCAACCCCATTACCATCATGGACGAGGACATTGGCGTGTTCCGTCCATCGCCGATCCCGGGCCTCGAGACAGAAACCTCGTCCGCGATTACATTAAGGCATTATACCGAACTCTCCCGTATCTTGGGCAAAATAATGAACAGTGAGTCATCCTTTTCTTTCTTACCCCTCACGCTGAGAAGGGGGGGTTCAGCTAAGGGAAAAAAAAAAAACATCTCCTGATCATGTTAACCAACACCGCTCCAGCCATCTACCGCAAGAACCGCAAGAGCGGATCCACCCTCGTCGCATCCGTCCAAAAGATCATGCGGGACCTCTCCGACTGGCACCGGGACGTGCCCGCGTTTCTGCGGTTCGACTTCGCCCACCCGGAGCGCAACACGCGCGAGTCCGTCTCCACCTTCCTCCATTACTACCAGTGCGTCAACATGACGGCGCGGCCGCTTCTCTTCCACGTCGTTCAGCGGCGGCTGGTGAGCGGATGGAAGGAGAAGGAGGCCGACTGGCGATCGGGCTGGTCGCCGACGACGATTGCCACGATCGAAGCCTGCATCGCCGCCGCGCGCGACAGCACCACCATGCTTTACGCCGCCGCCAAACACAACCTCGTGGGTTCGTCTCCTCCCATACCCCCTTTATTCCTTCCCCCCAAAACACCGACCCCTCAAACCCTTCTCATCGCTGAGGGATTGCGTAACAAAACAGCAACATACGGTTACATGGACGGCGAGCACGCCTTCTCCGCCGCCATCGTCCTAGTCATGGCCACCATCGCCTTTCCCCCCAGCCACAACCACGGCAACAATATCGGCAACGGCAACGGTAACAGTAACGAGGCCCCGGGCTCCGCCACCGCCGCCGCCATGGACATGGCTCTCGAGGTCCTCCGCGGCATGGCCGAGAAGGGCAACACGCACATCCGCGCCCAGCACCAGCTGCTCTGCAACCTGCGGGGGTTGATCGTGCCCGCGCCTGCGCCCGCCGGAGCCGCACAGGGCTTGTTCGCCTCCCGAGGAGCGGCAGCGGGGGCGGATGCGATGGCGACGGTGCCGCCGATGAGCGCGGTGGGTCGCGATTTGCTTAACCCTCTGCCTGGACCGTCGCAGCACCCTTCCCCGTCGTCGCCGATGATGTATCAGCAGCAGTACTCTCCACGACAATTTCAGCAGCAACAGCAACAGCCCGTCTTCGACCCCAGCGCCGTGACGGCGTTCATGCACGATGCGGCGGGGATGGAGACGGATGTGGATGTGGACGTGGTTGGGGGAGGTGGGATGGGGGACGGCGGTGGAGGCGCGGCGGCTGAGGCTGCGGCGGTTGCGGCTGCGATGGGTGATGCGAGCAATTGGGAGCAGGCGTATGAGACGTTTGATGCGAGTATGGATTTTGATTGGTATCAGTGGGGGTTTGCGGGGGGAGGCGGAGGAGGGGGAGCGGCGGGGGATGGAAGGGTGGGTTCGGTGGATGATGGGGGAGGTGGTGGTGGTAGTGCTGATGGTGGTGCTGAGAGGGATGTATTGGGTGGTGGGTGATCTGACTATAATGAAATACTACTATGTAATGTGCTTGTGAATCTTGATTTTGATAAGATCATGTCCTTTCCGTCCTAGTTGTGAATGAGGAACCAGCAAGCGACTAGAATGCCTCAGGCTCCGGACACTGCTATTCTTAGCGTAAGGCTGACACCGACCGTCACCGCCCGTTGGCCTCGGGCATCCTCAGCTCCTCCGGCAACGCGCACCGCCGAACTTGCTGACGGCCCGGGGCTTGTTTGCTTTGGCGTACACAACTGACGTCCAGCCAGACTGACGTTCACACTCACACTTCATTCACACCTTCAGCATTCACATCCACCCTCGCCTTCAACGCCACAACTGTACAGCTCCGGTCGCGACCCGACAACCGCCCCCACGGCGAGCTCGACGAAGCGCAAGCGCGCAAACCCCTCCGACTTGATCTCCGTCTTCTTCTCCTCCGCTGCGCCTCCTTCTCCCTCTCCACCGTATGCGACCTCCTCCATAGCCACACTCTCACCGCGGCCTACCTACCCACCTACCTACCTACCTACCTACCTCTCGGCCTACTCACATACCTACCGCCTCCGCCGTATAACCTCGCCATCTCTACATACACACCTCAGTGTGCCTCCTTCACCGCCGAGACATCTCTGATACCACCCTCCACCATACCATCCCGCCCACCATGCGGCTACAAACAACGTACCTGCACTCCTTCAAGACGGCCTTTCACATCGCGCAGGGCCTCTTCATCTTCATCGGCGGCTGCCTCACGCTCGCCGTGCTGACCAAGTCCGGCGGCGTCGGCGCCCCGACGAGCTACTACTTCGCCCTCTGCTGGCTCTCCATGCCCGCGCTGATCTACCTCGCCATGGTGCCGGCCTGGAAGCGGACGCAACGGTTCATGAACGCGTACGCCTTCGTGGCCGTGGACGCGCTGTTTACGAGTGCGTGGAAGACCCCTCTTTTCCTTTCTTTCTTCCTTTCTTCCTTCCTTCCTTCCTTTACCCCCTTGAAAGTCCATCTCATGGTTTCCAAATATACATACTGATGGGTGGAGTGAATTATCGCCAGTTCTCTGGTTCGCCGCCTTCGTCTCCGTCGCGGTGTGGAATAGCAGCGCGATGAAGAAGGGCGCCAAAGCGGCTAAGATCTCGACCGACGACGCCAGCTGCGGCACCTTCGCCTATGGCTCCAACGTGAAGTGCAACGTCTCCAAGGCGACCGTCGGGTTCGGCGTCGTCATCACGTACGTTCACTCTTTCCCCTCTCTCAACCACCGCACTGCTGACCTTACTGACAGCATCCTCTTCGCCCTCACCACCGCCATCTCCGGCTACTACCTCAACCACTGGCTGCACCACCACGTCATCCCCTGCGTGCCCGGCGCCGGCGCCCACACCCAGCTAGGCGACTACCACGACCCGACCGCGCTCGACGCCGCGGGAAAGGACCCCTGGAGCGCCGACACCGCCGACATCGACATCGACCTCGCCCACCAGCACGGCGGCTCCGGCGGCCGGGACAGCTACTCCTCCGCGGACGACGACGAGGACGACAACGAAGGCTTGGAGACTGGCGGCGGCAGCGACACCGGCCGCCGCCTCGGCCGCAACAAGGAGGACGACCGATGGGCCCTGCTGAACCAAGACGAAGAAGGGGCGGGTGGGCGCTGGGGTTCCGGCATCGCTGACACGGCATACCATGGCGCCGCCGGCGTGCCGAGCGTCACGATGCCGGAGCCGCATGTGTACGGCGGCGTTGGCGTTGGCGTTGGCGGGGCGGAGACGGAGTACCGGGGTGCGGGTGCGGGTGCGGTCCCCGCGCCATATCCGATTAAGATGCCGGAGGTCCCTGGGATGGGGGGGAGTTATGATCGCCCGATCAGCCCCGCGGTGCGGAGCACGAGTGCGCGGAGTGGCGCGTCGTCTACTGGGGGCGCGGGCGTGCAGCGGAATTATAGTTTTAGTGGGGGGGACTGAGAGGTTGGCGGGATGTCCACCGTCAGGACGGCGGTGTTGTTGAATTGATGATGGTTGGAAGAGAGGGAGTTGGGATTCCCTGCGCTTGTCTTGTTTTTTTCCCTTCCTTTATCTCTACGATTGGCAGCGGGCGCATGCGGGGGCTGCGTTTTTTCTTTTCTTTCCTTGTCACGGCCTCTTCTGCTCTCTCCTTTTCATGGCACTGATATGTTTCTTCCCTCATCCTGTTCTGTCCTGCTCTGCTCTGCATATCCTTGTTTTTGTGGACAAAGAACCGCGAGAGATACCACTTGAGAGTCGTTTGAGTTTGGTTGTCTGCGATGAATGTAACGAAAGAAAAAGCAGAGGAATGAATTGATTGGTTTTATTGGTATTAATTTGTTAATTTGTTGCTGGAATGTGCTGGAAAGGCTTTCCATCCACGGCTGAACAGCACCGTTGAGTTGAAAGGACCTTTGCTCCCTGGGTCAGATTGTTTTTTGGTTGTCCCGGAAGCATGAAGAGAAGTGGAAAGGAAAAGATATGAAAGGACTCCTCCAACACCATATCAAGATGAAATATCGCCACAGAAGACCTTCTCAACCACAAGTTCGTCCGCACAAGTCCCTCAAGCCTTCCCCGCCTTCGCCAACAGCTGCTCAACCTCCTCCTTCAACTTCACCAGATCCGCCTCGCGCGGGTCAAACTCCAACGCCTTATCCACCCACGCCCGCGCCTCCTCCACCCGGCCCATCTCGACGAGGCAGCGACCACGACGCCACCACGCCTTCGCATTGCCGATCCGCTTCAGCTCGACGCTGCACTCGGCGTCGACGGCGGCGGCGGCCCACTCGCGCTGGGCCATGTGCGCCTGGGCGCGGTTGCTGAAGAGCGCGCTGGCCTCCTCGCGCACCAGGCCGGATGGCTCCCACAGGGGGCGCTGCAGCGCCATGTCCAGGGCGAGGGTGTAGATGCGCAGGGCCTCGGCCGTGGAGCCCTTGCGGAAGGCGGCGTTGCCTGTTTCCCGCAGCTTGGTCACTTGCGCGGACCGCTTGGGGTTCACGGGGATGGGCGGCGGCGGGATTTGGGCGGGGTGCTCGACGGTGAGGAGGGAGCGGTGGAGGGTGTTGAGGGCGGCGAGCTCGGTGGCCAGCGCAGCGGAGGGGTTGGAGGTGCTGGTCGTGATGGCTTTGGTTTGCGGGTCCATCGTGAGGGGGAGGAGGGTGAATGTGTCGGGTGATTCCATCGTGGCGGATCCCACTTGTCGGCTCGTGGGGATGTTGTGTGGTTTCTTGTCGCTTGCGGTATCAAAGTCGATCGTGAGGTTTCTCTCTCTTGATTGCGGATGACGCTGTTGCTGGCGGTGGTGCCGCTGTTTCAATTCGTAGGGCGGTGACCGCTTGACAAAGGCGATAGTATGAGGTGAGAGACTGAATGCTGCTATTATCTGCAGGAATCTGTTCAGG
This sequence comes from Myrmaecium sp. VS I D KN 1, assembly GCA_019775845.1. Classification (NCBI taxonomy): domain Eukaryota; kingdom Fungi; phylum Ascomycota; class Dothideomycetes; order Valsariales; family Valsariaceae; genus Myrmaecium; species Myrmaecium sp. VS I D KN 1. The sequence goes on along the minus strand of JADQAV010000017.1, from coordinate 868,826 downwards.
ATACGGGTGGGCGTGGGTAAAGGAAGTGGGAGGTGGAATGTGTGAATGGTGCAGCTGGGTATCTTGCTCGTTGAAGACAGAGTTGCCGGTCTGACAGCTCAAAGAAGCCGTGGTTCTACCGAAGACCCTGGTTTATCCACTGCACTGTGGCCTTGGTGCCTTACAGTCGTTGGTCTCCACGCATATGTGCCATCGGTCACGCCTTTGAAGCAGCTCTCTACAGCAGCGGAACCCGTTGCTAGATAGAGCTGTTAAAGGTATTCTCTGCAACGGGACTCACCCGGACTCCACGAACTCGAAGGATGCACTGTGATGTTCCTGACCTGAGCGACCAATGGGAGAGCCGGTAATTACCTGCTGCATCGTAAGCTCCCCGGACGGATACCTCGGATGAACAACGGACTGTAACTGAGCGAAGGAGCTGGGAATTCGGGTGTGCATGGTGAGGTACATGACATACCTCACTGTGGAGCTCCAGTCCGGTAACAAAAGCATCACAAACAGCCGGAGAAACGTGAATGTATATCAACCTTCCAGACGCTGCTTACAAGGCCATGGTAGCACTTCACCAAGTCTCCCGGCACTTACTTCCGGTATATTCAAAGGTCCCTCGCGCGTCGGCAAGCTGACTGTCCTCCCCGATGTCATTGTAAGCTGCGAGAGCATTCGGGTACGGATTGTCAAGTAATGACTCGCTCTCATTGATATGCTCCGTTAAGTACACCGGTGGCAAGCATTCACTGTTGCAAAACCCATCCGAAAACGCCGTAAATCATGTCCAGTGGTCTCTTTCTTTTGCCGACCCCTACGGCTAAGTCGCATGAGTGTGGTGGTCCTTGCCATCGGTGATCTCGCTGTGGCCATGCTTATCCTTGATGAAGTACTTCTCGTACACCAGATAGACGGCGAAAGCAACCACAGCGGTTTTGAAGCCGGGGAAGAGGTGCTTGAAGCGGTTTCTGCGGGTGAAGGGGCCCTCGTAGCGCCATGCCTCGCTATGTGCGGCATCAGTCTCCACCACCACCGAGGCGTCGCGCTGCGGGAACTATGTGCGTTGATAAAGAGAGAACTCACTATCTACGCCAGGGATCGTTCTCGGGCGTGCCCGCCGACCGGGCGAACTTCTGGGGGTCAAAGCCGGTGAGGTCGGGTCGTGGTGCCATTGTGTGATACTAAGACGCGCAGGAGGTCAGCCATTGCTTAGAGGGTCTGATAGGGTGCAGCGCAGGAAGAGGATGGACGGTCTTTACACTTACCGTAGATACCTCCCGGAAGTAATGTGGAGAGGAGGTGGACAGCACGATGTCGATGAGGCTGGGGCAGTAGGTAGTACCCTGAAGGATGATGGGTGCCTCAGCCTCAGGCACGACTTGGTCATTGCTGGAGTGCGGGGGAAGCCGACGCTGACTAAGGAGGCTCGAGTGGTGGACCAAGGAGGACTCCCTTACCTTACGAGATGCACCACTCTTGGCAGTTGTAGATGGAATTGATTGATGCATTGAGTCATGGCTAACTGCGCTGGAGAATTTGCGTAGGTACTTGTGATGATCCAAGGCAGTGTATACAATACGGAGTACCATCGATAAATTCTCCTCGTATCTGGTGTCTCCTACCTTACTGTACCTAAAGTATCCGTAGGTAGTAATGTAGTTGGCGGGACATTGGCTTGGCAAGAACCTCATCTGCCACTCAGCCATTCCATTCTTTCGCACACCTGGAAACCTTACACCTTCGCTCCACCACTTTCCGCCCTCAACTCTTCACCTTCCATACCAACCTGTACGACTTCGCCTGTGCATCTGGAATCACTTCGACATCGCGCATGAGGGGTTCCGCGACCGACACTCCAGCGCCCGCACTGCAACTCGCTCTGACAATATGCCTCCCGCCGTGAGCAGATTCGCGCCGCAAAACCTCTCGAATCCTTTCGCGCATCTCAACCAACCACATGCTCTCCACCAAGCGTCACATCTGCAACAGCAGCAACAACAACAGCAGCAGCAGCAGCAACAGCAGCAACAACAACAACAACAGCAGCAGCAGCAGCAGCAGCAGCAACACCCGAACCAGGCTGTGATGCACGCCCAACAAAACCTCGGTGGTCACCCTGGCTTCGGCGCGGGCAGTCAGAACATATTCGGACCGGCATCCAGTGCGAGTTTACAAAGTAGTTTCGGCGGTGGCGCCGGGGGCAGTGGGATGTCTGGAGGCGGCACCGGGCTCGAGAGCCATGCGGCGAGGATGGGCTTTGCGCACGGTGCGGCCATTCAGCAGCAACAAGCACACGAGGCTGCGTCGGGTATCACGGCGGCGGGAGCGAAGGGGATGGGCATGCGCATACGAGAAGTCTGGCGAGGAAACCTACATCAAGAGATGGAGATTCTGCGAAGCCTGATTTCGAAGTATCCATACATCAGCATGGTACGTGGTTGTTACGGACGCCTGTGCTTTCGAGGAAGCTGACGATAACTGCAGGACACCGAGTTTCCAGGTGTGGTGGCGCGACCGATGGGCGACTTCCAGACCAAGGCAAGCTATCACTACCAGACGGTTCGGTGCAACGTGGATATCCTCAAGATAATACAGCTAGGCATCACACTTTTCTCTGTGGAGGGCGAGGTGCCACCACCGCAGCTTGAAACTACTCAACTTACACGGCCGCAGTATGCTAACAATCTAATCATGTGCCCGTGCACGTGGTCCTTCAACTTCCAGTTCTCATTGGAAGACGATATGTATAACGAGGACTCAATCAATGTGCTGCGAAAGTCGGGTGCCGATTTCGAGAAGCACGCCAGCCAAGGCATCGATCCGACCGAATTCGGCTCCTTGCTCATTACCTCCGGCCTCGCCCTGTCCACCGATGTGAACTGGATCTCCTTTCACTCCGGCTACGATTTCGCCTACCTGGTCAAGCTGATGTGGTGCCAGCCGCTCCCCAACGACGAGGAGGACTACCGCAAGCTCGTAAACATCTTCTTCCCCCGCTTACTGGATGTCAAGTTCCTCTGGCGGCATGCGAACAAGCTCGTCACCCGCAACGCCATCCCGGCCGCAGCGGCCAATCTTCTCAACAACTTGGGCTCCAAGTCCGGACTACAGGATCTCGCAGACGAGTTGGGTTGCCAGCGCGTAGGTGTCCCGCACACCGCCGGCTCGGACGCCTGGCTCACCGGCACCGTCTTCTGGTCGATGCTGAAGAAAATCTTCGACGGACAGATCCCGGAGGACATGAACGGGCAGATGTGGGGGCTCACGGGTGTGGGACCACCAGCCTCGGCGACGGCGCAGGCGGCGGTGCTGGCCGCGCAGGGCGGTGGCGGCATGGGCGGCAGCATGGTGTCAGCAGCGAGTGCCGGGGGCCACATGCAGGGCGGCGGCCTCAACGGCATCCTCGGTGGGATGCCGGGCTTCCACACCGGCGGCACGCCGACGACGCACCGGGATGGGCCGAGCACGCCGACGGCGAATCCGGCCGGGCTGGCGGCGACGACGCCGGGACCGGGCGGACATGGCCTGGGCGCGCTGACGCCGGGTGCGGGTGGAGTGTTTGGGAACTTTCAGTATGGGAAGTGAAGATGAAAGATGAAGAAGTCGGTGGCAGGTCGGATCGCGCGTATTTCGGGGGGAAACGGTGCCGTTGATTTCTGGGGGGAGTGAGGAGAGATGTTGTTCGATTCTTTCTTGCTTCTTCATTTTTTTCCTCCTTTGGAAAAAGAGAATACACTTCTTACTTTTGCCTTGTGGTGCAACACATGTACCTTCTTTTCCATTCATCTCTGTTCCTTTTTCCCCTTCCTCTCCAGGCGTTTGTTGTATTTCTCACCTTTTGGGAGGCGTTGGGGAGGGAGTGACGGGAGAGGATTGAAAAGGAGAGGATAGGGAAAAATGGTGGGTTTGGTTACATGGAATACATGCAAAGACATTCCCTTTTCTTCCATTCCTGTTTCTTTTCGGTCTCGCGGAGATATTGGCCGGTTGAATAAGAATAGCGCAGATTCTTCTTGTCTCTTCCATTTCACTTCTAGATCTTTTGTCTCTCTTTACTTCTGTTGTTTTTCTTGGGTTTCTCGGATATGGCAGCGCATTGAGAAGCGTTACATCTGGTTCATTGCTTTCTTTTTCCTCGTGTTCCTGAGGATCACCAGATGTACGTTTGTCCGAATATTTCTACTATACTACTACGACACCCTGCAGATGACAGCTGTCTCCGTTCGCTTACTAGTTGGTAATCCTGCGGTACCATCGGCCTCTGATGGCTCGGTTTTCCTAATACGCAGATACGGAGCGGCGGGAGAGGGGCGGGCAGGAAGAAAATGCCTGTACATACTCGAATCCACTGAATCATGACAAACCGATATATGCACAGTACCTGGCGTTAGGCGAGTATATAGTAATTACCTATCTTCTCGCAGTATTCACACCTGCGAACCGGCAACTTGTAGCTATCCTAGGCAATGGTCTTGAGATAGGCCAGGGGAAGCCAAACCCACCCGCACAACCGCACTTCCAGTTTGTCACGGATGTGACTGCGAATCCCGGGACTCGCCAACCGGGTTGGGGCATCTCGAGCTGCACCCCAGCGCTTTGCCCGATTCGGCCATGTTTTCCCCAATCCCTCCCGAGTGCTTATCGGCTCCGCTTATCGATTGCTCCGACGGCACTGGACCCTGGACGCCTCCAACTCCGCCGCCTCCTCCGCCTCCTCTCGCCGAGTTCCCCTCTCCGTTCCCCTCGCCGTTCCCCTCATCCAGCGAGGAGGGATGATACACACACTTTGCAGGATGGCTGGCGGAAGGAGGGGGCGAGTATATAGCTACTGGCCATGTCCCCTCCCTTCCCAGTCTTGGTCCTGCATCACTCTGTGTCTCCATCCCTCCCTCCCTTCCTCCCTCCGCACCTCAGTCACAGCGCCGTTCACTCATTGCCAGCAGCTCGACGACTTGCTTGGTACGGTGCTACCGTTGACTGATCCGAATTGACTCATTTCGACCCCATTACAAGTCACTTACCGACCAACCCATCCTCACCATGGTTCTCGACCGCCTGAAGCAGATGGCTTCCCACGTCACCGGCACAGCCGCGCCTCCATACCCCCTCGACCCCCTCTCCGAGGCCGAGATCGCAAAGGCCGTCGCCATCATCCGCAAGCAGCACAATGATGTCTTCTTCAACGCCGTCACCCTCTGGGAGCCGCGGAAGAAGGAGATGATGGCCTGGTTGGCCGACCCGGTCACCAGGCCGCGCCCCCACCGTGTCGCCGACGTCGTCGCCATTGGCCGCGGCAGCAAGGTCTACGACGGCATCGTCGATCTGGTGGAGGAGCGGATCTTGAAGTGGGGGTTGACGGATAACGTCCAGCCTTTGGTGAGTTTGCTTCCACCGACGACATCAACGGCGACGAGTGACTGACAGACGGGCAGATCACTATGGAGGATCTTCAGATCGTCGAGTCCGTCGTGCGCAAGGATCCCAAGGTCATCGAGCAGTGCGGCATCATCGGCATCCCCCCGGAGGACATGCACAAGGTCTACTGCGATCCCTGGACCATCGGATACGATGAGCGCTTCGGCACCGGCGTCCGGCTCCAGCAGGCGCTGATGTACTACCGCCCTCACCCGGACGACTCCCAGTACACCTACCCGCTCGACTTCTGCCCCATCTACAACGCCGACACCCAAGAGATCATCCACATTGATGTGCCCAAGGTGCGGAGACCGCTCAACCGGGCCCCGCCTAACAACTACCACGCTGCCGCCATTGAGGCCGAGGGTGGCTTCCGCACCGACCTGAAGCCCATCAACATCACTCAGCCCGAGGGTGTCTCCTTCACCATGGATGGCCACATCATCAACTGGCAGAAGTGGAAGTTCCACATCGGCTTCAACTACAAGGAGGGCATCGTGCTGAGCAACATTACCTTCGACGACAAGGGCAACGAACGACCCGTCTTCTGGCGTATCTCCCTAGCGGAGATGGTCGTCCCGTACGGCAATCCGGAGCACCCTCACCAGCGCAAGCACGCCTTCGATCTGGGCGAGTACGGTGGCGGGTACATGACCAACTCGCTCTCGCTGGGCTGCGACTGCAAGGGCGCCATCCACTACATGGACGCCCACTTCGTCAACCGGGCTGGCGAGCCCACGACGATCAAGAACGCCATCTGCATCCACGAGGAGGACAACGGGATCCTGTTCAAGCACACCGACTTCCGGGACGAGTCGGTGACGGTGACGCGGGCGCGCAAGCTCATCGTCTCGCAGATCTTCACCGCGGCCAACTACGAGTACTGCGTGTACTGGATCTTCCATCAGGATGGCACGATCCAGCTCGAGATCAAGCTGACCGGCATCCTAAACACCTACGCCATGAACCCGGGCGAGGACCTGCACGGCTGGGGCACTGAAGTCTACCCGGGCGTCAACGCGCACAACCACCAGCACCTCTTCTGCCTGCGCCTCGACCCGAACGTCGACGGGCCCCGCAACACCGTCTTCCAATCCGACGCGGTGCGCGGACCCGGCGAGCCCGGAAGCGCGGAGAACTTCTACGGCAACGCCTTCTTCGCGAAGAAGACCCGGTTCGAGACCGTCCAGCAGAGCATCTCGGACTACGACGGAAGCACCTCCCGGACCTGGGACATCGCCAACGAGTCCAAGCTCAACCCGCACTCGCACAAGCCGGTTAGCTACAAGCTGGTGAGCCGGGAGGTGCCGCCGCTGCTGCCGAAGGAGGGCAGTCTTGTCTGGAAGCGTGCGGGTTTCGCCCGCCATGCCGTGCATGTCACACGATGTAAGCCTTCTCCATTTTTGCCTGTTGCTTCCTCTGTTCTCTTCCGTTTCCACTCTTTCCCCCCTTCACATACCGGAGGTTAGTACACAGTTTAGTAACGCTTTGACAGACGACGATGAGCAGATCCATCCGGCTGGCCGGCACGTACCGCAGACATCGGGCGAGCCGTCGCAAGGCCTCCCCCAGTGGATCGCTGCGGCGCCCGACGCGCCGATCGCGAACGAGGACATCGTGCTCTGGCACACCTTCGGCCTCACCCACTTCCCCGCCCCGGAGGACTTCCCGATCATGCCGGCGGAGCCCATGACCCTACTGCTCCGGCCCCGCCACTTCTTCACCAAGAATCCGGCCCTGGACGTGCCGCCGAGCTACTGCAGCGTGCCGAGCGGGGTGCGCCAGGGCGGCGCGCTGGTGGATAAGCTGAGCCGTCTTGCGCTGCAGCCGGAGAAGGGATCGTGCAGCTCGTGTGGCCGGGTTGGATGTCGGTGTTCGGAGGGGGCTTGTCAGTGCGCGTAGAGAGGAGTGGTGATTCTTTGACGTGAACACATTTCATGAAGGGTTGGTGTATCTGAACGACATTCCTGGCGTCTTTTCCTTGTCGTACTCTTGTCCTTCTCGCTCCCTGTCAGCTTCTTCTGTTTTCTCATCTTCTGGGTTTCTGTTTGGTCAGGGAAGCCTGCTTTCTGGATGTATATATTCTCTACGTTTAAGCCCGTTGGATGGGCTCTGAGATCTTTCGACGTCGCTATGGCTATCCAAAATCACAAGGCTGTCGTCTCTTGCACATCCTTTTCCTGATTGCCTGACACTACCACCACCGCCATGCCGACTCAGCCTTTCTCGACACTTCCAACGCATCCCAGGTCAGTGGCGATGTACCATCCATCCCATCGTCGCACCCAATCACCGCGTCTCTATTCCCCAGCCCTCGAATGGAATGGAACGGATGTGAAGGGGGAACGTGGAGGGGAGCCGTGACCGGGCCGGTAGCGGGCCGGTAACGGGCATGCTTGGACCGCTTAGCCGCGGAGAAATGACATCAGCCTCCGCCTTCGATGCCGCTTTTTCTCTTTCCGTCCGCCGCAACAACAGTTGAACGCGACGACGGTGCACATAAAAAACACGACCGCTCCCCCCAAGATCCTAATGCTAATGATGAAGATGACGATGATACCCTAGAGCGATGTGATTCAGTTCTACTCTCCTCCTTCTCTTCTGCTGCAACAATTGCTTGCTTCGACCTATTCATACTGTACATCCACCGCATCGGAACACCAACAGCAACGGCAACAATGTCGACATCCGCAACTGAGCACAGCGGCGGCTCTACGAGCGCGAACACGGCCGCACCAGGCTTGCCTCCATCCGTCGTCGAGCTCGTCGCCGGCATCACCGCCGGCAGCGCCGCCGTGCTCGCCGTGCACCCCATCGACATCGTCAAGACTCGGCTCCAACGTACGTAGCGCACTCACTTTAGCATGCTACCTTAGCCACGAAGCCCAGCTCACTGACTTCGTCTCCCCCAAACACAGTCAACAAACCCACGAGCACGACGAAGAAGCTGGGCGCCTCCCTCCATCTCCTCGCCCACATCGCGCGCACGGAAGAGGGCGGCTGGCGGGCGCTGTACCGCGGGCTGACGCCCAACTTGCTCGGCAACGGCGTCGCGTGGGGTCTATACTTTTTGTTCTATGGTCGGGCTAAGGAGGCGCTGATGGCGCGGAGGCGACGGATGGCTGACGCGACGACATTGTCGGCAATCTCTTCCCCGGTGACATCGACATCGACATCGACATCGGCGTCGAAAACCCACCTTACCCCGAGCGACTTCTTCGCGGCCTCGGCGGCCGCCGGTGCTGCGACGGCGGTGCTCTCGAACCCCCTCTGGGTGCTTAAGACGCGGATGCTGGCCTCCGGACGGGACACGCCGGGGGCGTACCGAGGCCTGCGAGACGGCGTGATGGCGATCTGGCGGGAGGAAGGGTGGCGAGGATACTGGCGGGGGCTCGTTCCGGGCCTGTTCGGCGTCAGCCAGGGGGCCGTACAGTTCGTCGCGTACGAGTGGCTGAAGGAGTGGGCGGCGGGTGGACGGGCGGACCAGAAGGGCCTGGAAGGTCAGGAGGGTCAACGACGACAACGACGCCAGCTGGGCAGCGCGGACTGGCTGGCGCTGAGCGCGGTGAGCAAGGTCGTCAGCGGCGTCGCCACGTACCCTTACCAGGTCGTCCGGGCGCGGATGCAGAACTACGGCGCGGCACGCGAGGCCCGCGGCACCCTCGGCATGATCCGTCTCGTTTGGCGGCAGGAAGGGCTTCGGGGCTTCTATCGCGGTCTTGTGCCTGGTATGGTTCGCGTTCTGCCTGCGACCTGCGTCACTTTTGTGGTCTATGAGAATGTGCGGCGGTGGGCGCCGCGGGCGTGGGAGGCGGCGACGGCGACGTCGTCGGGTCGTGGTAGGACGGTTAAGGAGGCGTGAGAGTGGTGAAGGGGTGATGTGTGGAGGAGGGGGCTCGTTTTTCCCCCTTTGGCAGGGTGCATCTGCATTAGCCCTTAGAGGCATTCGGATTTTCTTGTGATTTTTTTTTCTTCTGCAGTTTCTTTCCTCTTCGTGGGATACCCCAGATCTTCGCATGTATTTTCTTTCTCTTACATATACGCAAGAAAAGAACGATGAGCTGTTGGCTTTCTTTAGAAAAGAAGAGGAGAGACGTGGTTCTTGTTCATTTGAATCTCTTCCTTATTTCGAGATATCTGCGAGAACGATAAATCAATGGAAGGAAGAACCGATGCTGTTACTGAAGAAAAAGAAGGAAGTAATGAGATAGATTTGGCTGTCCATAATCACTAAGAAGCGTGTATATATATATATATGCTCGAGAAGGCCAAAGGCTCCCATACTCCCTATCATACCCTATGCCTACAGTATATGTCTACAGAATGTGATCGAAAATAGATCTGTACTACAGCCACCACTGCCACTCTTTCGTCACGCATCAAAAGCGCTGGATGACTATCTATGTATGAACCCATTCTACCTTCGATAGACGAGAGACGTCCCGTCAGTTTTCCCTTTCCGATTTCATTATCTTGTTCCTTTCGATTCAATTCCTTCCAGCCAGCAAGGGTCCTGCCCGTCCTCTCGACTCGCCTGAGCACTCTTCTCCTTCTCTGCCCGTCATTCATCATCTCCTGGCCATTCCCCACACCTGACATGCTGGGTGGACGCGAGATGGTAGGTTCTCTTAGGTCAGGCTGGGCGCTGGAGCGAGAGAGAGCTTGTGTGAGTAGCGCCAGAGTCCACAATCATCATCTCGTTCTTCCCCCCCCGCCCTATGAGACGACCGAGGGGAGGTATTCGTCGGGTTGGAAGGAGCAAGGATAGGGGAGGCACACTTCTTTCTGTACTCAGTCTCTTGTCCTTTTTCCTGTCGTTTCCTCTCCTCTTTCCCCATCTTCAGTGGGTTCGTTCGTTTGGCAATCAAGACTCGAGGAAGCAAGGCAGTAAAGAAACGATGAAAAGCAGATCCCTATGCGTGACGAAAAACGATGGGATCCTAGAAGGTCCCGTCACGCAATGGTAAGAAGTGGGAAAAGTGCAAAGTGAAAGGGGAACAAAGGGGAAGAATCGGCACATCCAAGTGGTTGCGCTTCTTGATATTCTTTTCTCTCGTTGATAATCCGTCTCCATCTCTCTACCTTGCTCTTTTCCGTCTTATTTTGATGATGACCCGAGATCCGCTCCCATTTATTTTCTCGCCGGTGCCTCCTTTCTCCCAGTGACATCCATCGACGTGTTCCCTTTTCCTTTCACGGTTGCCACTTATCATCGTCGTCCTTCACGCGAGGAAGCGCGGCGTCATTGATGACAGCCTACCAAGGGCGTATTTCTTACGTCGAGGGGCCTTCCGAACGAAAAGTGTCTTCTTTCGCCTCCTTTCCTTTGGATATCGTGCCATGTCATCCGCCCACCGTTGCCTCCCTTCCTGCGGCCGAAAAAGGAGACAGCTCCGGTTCAAGCCCGCCTTCAGGCTTCTCCAGTTTCGTTCATGAGCATCACGACCCTCTCCAACCCTTTGTACTCTCAACCGTCTTCTTCCTCATTTCGATAATCCTCCCCAGCCTCACTGGCGCTCTCATTCCCGCTGCCGATTCCCTCCTCGCCCTCCACCGGCCGCCGGCCGCGCACCCACACAAACCAGGTCGCCCAGCCATCATGCAGACCAGCTAGCAGCTCCGCCCGAATAGCATCGCACTCGCGTCGTACCGCATCCGCCGTCCAGCCAGCCCCCGTCAGCGCCCGCAGCGCGGTCGCCTCCAAGCTCTCCAGCACCGCCACGAGCCACAGCTTGCTCCGCTTCTGCCGGGCCAGATACTCATCCGGCGCTTCTTCTTCTTCGTCCTCCTCTTCCGCCTCCGCCTCCCCCTTCACATCGATCACCACGCGGACCGCCACCCGGCCCACATCCACGAACCCAGCCGCCGCCCACCACGTCTCCGCCCCGCCCGCCTCCAGCCAGGACGCCTCCACCCCGTACCCCCGCCGCCGCATCGCGTCTCGGAAGCCGGACCAGAATGCCGCGAGCCGCGACCCGGGCGGGGCGGGCGGCGGCTCCGTCAGAAAATCCGCCATCTCGACCCACCCCCCGGGCTCGACGGTGTCGAAGCAGGCCCGCAGCAGGGCGGGCACGGCACCGGGAGCGAAGACGCCCCGCGTGCCGCGCAGGTGCACGAGCGTGAAGGGTTGCGTAAAGGACCAGGGGGGATGTGGCTCGTCTTCAGCTGTCTCCGCTCCTGCCGCTCCCGCCTCGTCGCTTTCGAGGGGAGGCGGGTACGCGTACCGTCGCGCCGCGTATGGTTCTGCGGCCTCTTCCTTTTCCCCTTCCACTTCCTCTGTCTGCGCTGTCCCACCCTCGTCATCGGCCTTGGTCTCTGGCTCCGCCGGATCGGGTCCCCAGACGTCCAGGTCGTCGACCTCCCATCGGATGTTGGGTCGCTCGCCGCGGGTGCCCTCGACCGCCTCCACGTCCCAGATGGCGCAGTCGACGGCGACAATCTCGGCGTCGCCGGGCAGCGCGTCCGCCATCGCGACAGCCCAGTCACCCGGGCCGGCGCAGAGGTCGAGGACCCGGGGCGCCGCGTCCGCGATGGGCGCGGTGGTGAGGTGCGCGGCGGGACTCGCGGAGGCAGGGAACTGCGAGCGCGCGGCGGCCGAGCTGAGGCAGGCCAGGTACAGCTGGTGCATGATGGCGAGGCGGTCCTGCTCGGCGGCGTCGCAGGGCATGTGGTATGTCGCGTTCGGGTAGAGGCGGTCGTTCTCGGCGACGGCGGTCAGGTCGGTCGAGTGGAGGGTGCGGGTGGAGAGGCTGTTGATCTTGATGGAATCCCAAGGAGGGAAAGGCCTGTCAGTTTTGTTTCCTGTTCTCCATCTCTTCTTCTCTTCTCTTTCATTCGACTTGGAACTTCGTCGGCGCGAGGGGAGATAAGGGTATGCCGGGTGAAGGTGTGGAAGGAGGCAGAGGGAAGTAAGATTGGGCTGTGTCTGTGCGTGTGATGATGCATGGTGGTCCGCTGCTGCTGCAGGGCGTGGCTTGCGGCGACACCGTGGCCCGTGGCCTTGGGGCAACGGTGTGTGCGACGTTCCCATGCCGGAGGATGGCCGGGCGGTGCCAAAAGGGGGCGTGAGGGGAGCCGGGGAGGGAACTTGGGGACTTACACGGACGAGCTGGAGCTGTCGGAAGAGCTGCTCTTGGACGAAACGGTCCGACGGTGTCTGCAACAGCTGTGGCCGTCGCCCGGGGGAGAGGATGGCGGTACATGATCGTCCTGGTCCGGGGTCGGGGGTTCGGCCGGCTGGATCCCCTCGTCCATGGGGCTGGGTCGTCGTGCCGGAGGCGTGGATGTCGGATCGGATGGAGCGTTGTCGTGTTGCACAGAGCCAGATAGTTGCTGCTGCAGTCCGCCTCAACGGTAACGGCTACGGTCACCGTCGAGCGAGACGTGCGAGACCGGAGTCGGGTTGGCGACAGCTCCACTGACGTCCGTCTGTTCGGCCCTTGAACCGGACTTGATCCGTCCTGTCTCCGCGCCCAGGGCGACGTGAGGATATTGCGAGAGATGAACGTCGGTGCGATGCGGTATGGACGGCGTTGTTGTATGTATAGATGTATATGGACTCCGTCAACCGGAAGAGGAAACGACAGATTGCGATACTTAGCCCGGAAGTGAGTGGAGAGGAGTGGGGAGAATTGGGCTGCCCTCTAATACCAAGCGAACGACCCACAGGTAGTGGCAGCGTCCCCAAACCGAAAGTGATGCTGGGAGGGGGTTCGGGTGGAGTAGAGAGAAAGGCAAAGAGGGACAAAGAGGGAGAGAGAGAATGTGCAGAGGAGAGGAGAGGAGAGGAGCGGATGGCACGACCAAGCCAGCGGAGCCCTTCCCACCCGCGAGCCGGTGCAGCGAGAGAAGAAGAGGAAAAAGGACGGAGGAAGAGTTCACGATCGATTTGGTCAACCTCGATCGATGAGCCGGTCCAGATATTATATGTGGGTGGGCTGGACCTCACGGGCGCATCACGCTCCGCGGAGAGGGAGGCGGGGCGATGAGGTGCGGTGGTGTGGGATGAGGAGCGCGGCGGGTATCCAGTAGGCGCTCTGGGTATTGTCGATACATGGGCGGGTAGGTACAGTAGGTAAGTACCTTACTGAGGTCCTATTCACAGATCCAACGGGGCACGAGAGAGGAGCGGCGGGGAACAGACAGACGGGCAGGGGGAGGGGGAGAAGAGAACGAAGGCGGCACCCTGGGTGGCCTGGGATGGCCCTGGATGCCACTCGACTCTGCGCTCAACACTTACTCCTCACCACTCACCACTCACAATTGATGTGCCTGGCGTCCTACTTTGAGATGATTCGAGTGGAGGGGGCGGGCACACCGAAGCTCCCTTCCCCACCCCTCGCCTGAATCACGCGCAGCGAAGCGAAGACGACGTTATGATTCAAGACGTTGACCGCGCCGAAGAGAGAGAGAGAGAGGCACGACAGGAGAGGTTGACGAACCAATCTGTTACCGCCATCTGTAGACAGATGGTTCGCTGGTGTCCCCATGGTACTTGTATGTACTACTCCTAGGAGGTGTACTCGAGTGCATTTTGCCGTTGAAGCTTCACCTCTCATTCCTTAGTACGACCTACTCACATACTCGCGCAGACGGCGGCGAGAGTCAGTAGTCAGAGCGGGCGGGGCGGGGTGGGTACGCAGGAAAAGTGGCTGCTGGCTGGGCGGGGAACAGGTTGAGCTAGGTTGCTTGCTTCGGTTGAAGTGAAAATGGGCTTGGTACGTTCATATGGACGTTCATAAGTTGTATATTTAGACAGTAGGTATGTATGGATGCCAAGGGGTAGAAGAGACAATGAACCCATAGCTGTTATAGTGCACATGCAAACATTCCCATGATATCGGGTATAAAAATCCCATACAGACACAGTGACATTTATCGCTTTCGATGGACCAATATGTGTGTATTCAGGAACATGCATACATCGTACTGGTACAACACCTGCAGTGATACCCCTAACTCCTTTCTACTGACCTGGCAATGCGTAAGGACAGTCACAGTACTGTGCATATCTAAGAGACCAGAATATCTCATGAGACGAAGTGCGCTCCTCACGGTTTCTTTTTCCATTTGAAAGGATTGACCCCGCAACAAATCGCGGACCCAGGCTCGGCCGGTGGGACCGGGGTGGAGAGGTTGCATGCTTAGGTAGAGGTAGGTACGGATAGATACTGGACATACTACATCTACGATATTGTAGAGTAGCGGTAGGTACTATATCCGTTTACCTAAGAAGCTTTGTCAATCTCAACGGTGCGGGATCTCCTTGTTCCCTTCCCCTCTTCCTCTTCCTCTCCCTTCCGCTTGCCTTCCTGTCCTCCCCATAGCCGATCCTTCTTCGATCGTGCTCACCGTCTTTGCTGCGTGCCGACTGACCCTCCTCCTGGCGGGAGACGAGGACCGAGAACAGGATTCCCTGTCGGTCGGACGACGGATTGATTGCGGGCGGGCGTTGGGGCCAGATGCAGTTCTCATCGTTGGCGTGCAGGCGGACAACCTTGACCGTCCCCTCTCCTCCTCCCCACCTCCCCACCAACAACCGTTGGGGCGTCTAAAGGGACCCAGTAGGCTGCTCGACCTGCGTATGCGAGGGGTGGGCTTTGGGAGGGGAGGGGAAGAGGATGGATGCAGTGAGGGGTGCATCATGCCCGCAACGGCCACCCGGGCGGAGCCAGCCCGGGTGATCCTTCAGAGCGTGTGCGTTCTTAGGTTCGGCCCTCTTATTGCCGGGGATAACGCCCGGGACCTGGCTATGAACAGCACCTACCTTACGGCATTCTGTCGGAGGACAGGAAGGGTGACGGGAGCGACGGGAGCAGAGAGTGGCAGGCACCTTCCGCGCCGCGCTGTGCCGGTGTCGTGATCGACTTCGGGTTTTTGCGCGCGCGGACGGCGGACGGGGACGGCGAGTGGATGGCCAGCGCGAAAGAGTGGAACCGGCGCGCGAAGATGGCGGTGCGCGAAAGAGGAAGGTTAAATACATGCTACCTACGTACGTGAGAGCACAAAATGCAAACTCGCACGAAGGGACGATGGGCGGAAAAGCGCGTAATTCTAACTCACTCAGGTACCTGATACGGCCTACCTTACTAAGTGGACGAGTGGATTGACGGGGAGCGGCGTGGGAGAGGAAACTTGGATATCGAAGGTAATACCATCAAGTACAGTACGGCACGGATTCCAGCAGCTGCCAGTGATTCCCTGTACTCCTTTACGGCAGTGGACAGCGACACCGAAATCTATGTGAACGATGTACCACATGTATTCAACCCCATTGTTGCCGTCTACATATTAACAACAGGCACGGAATACTCAGAATTGAGCTAGTTCCTGATAGTTTCTTCCCTACTGTGAAGGTACAGTATTCACTGCAAGCCACACAGACAGCCGAGATGTACTCGCCTGATGTGTACCCGCGCCAGGAAGGAAATGTACGCCCAGATACTCAAGATATGTCACCTACTACTCCATGCTTCTTAGAACCTACAGTACCGTAGGTATTTGTGTTTGTACTGCCCGACGCCGTACTCCCTGCAAAGGGGAACCGAGGGAAGCCACCGTGCGAGCCAAGGGCGGACCGAAAGGTGGAGAAGCGGCCGACGTGCCGAATCCCTCACGGCAGCCCACCCGCTGTCAACCAAACAATTGCTGCTGCTTGTTGGTCTTTCTATGCCTTCCTCCTCTCGGTCCTCTCTGTCACCGGTTGCGATGGGTACGAGCACATGTGCACCCCGGGATATAGTGCGACGGAGCGTACATACATATCCATCCACCTTGGTCGAAAGGAGAGAGTTGCGGCCAGTCCAGGCCACCCAAAAAATGCAGAGAAGCGTACCCGACATCGTGTCCCATTCAGCGCGTTTATCCGTGATTGTGGCCTTGGTGCCTTGTCGCCTTGTCGCCTTTGTCCGCGTTCTTTTGACTCACCGCCGGGTCTGTTCTGCCGTCCCGCTTTCTGCCTCGCTGCCTGACTTGCACTACGGAACGTGGGGACCCTTTCTGCCGGCGGAATGGATTCGCCGACATCCCGCTCCCCAGAAAAAAGTATCTCAGGCAGGGCATGCGAGAGAACGTCGGCCAGTTACAGACACTTACACTCCATTCACACGCCTATACGCCTCCACCACCCTAAAGGGCGTCATCACTCACCGTTCAATAACCCTCTCCAGGCAGCCTCCAGGTTTACCACCGCGCTCACTTGCCTGTCGCGGACAGGCTGCTCTCCACCATCATGGGCACCTCCAAGCCGAAGATCGCCTCGGCGTCTCTCCCCTTCTATACCAAGAACAAGAACAAGCGACGCGAGTTCAACTTAAAACAGAAGAAGGCCAAGGAGAGCATCAAGCGGGATGAGCGCATGCGTCGCAAGCGCGAGGAGGACAAGAATCCGGAGTTGCGTGCCGCTCGGCAAGCGCGCAACGTCCCCATGACCATCGAGCGCAAGCGAGTGTGGGATGAGGTTGGCGGGGATGAGGAGGACGCGTTAGGCCTCGCCGTCGACGTGGAGCGGCTCAAGCGTCGCAAGCAAGAGGAGGAGGAGCGGGAGAAGCAGGAAGCGGAGGAGAAGGCGGCCAGAGGCTCTGGGGACGAGGAAGCGGAAGAAGACTCCGACGTCGACAGTATGCTCGATTCCGACAGCGAGGAGGACTCCGACAGTGACGCCTCCGCCTCCGACAAGAAGTCCAGGCGCAAACGAAAACAAGAGCAACAGGAAAAGCCCACGAGGGCCGCCTCCCCCCCACGCTCTACCGCCACCAACCTCGACCTTACACCGGAAGCCCTCCAGCGCAAGTTCCCCGCGCTTTTCAACCCGCCGACGGCGCCCAAGATCCTCATCACCACATCCCTCAACAGCACGCTCCACCGCACGGGCGAGCTGTTGACAGGCCTATTCCCCAACAGCACCTACATCCCCCGGTCCGCGCATCGGTACGGACACAAGTATTCGCTGCGCGAGATCAGCGCCTTCGCCACCAACCGCGGCTTCACGTCGGTGGTCGTGCTAAACGAGGACCAGAAACGGCCGAGCGGGTTGGAGATTATCGTCCTCCCGTCCGGACCACACTTCCACTTCTCCATCAGCAACTTCGTGGAGGGCAAGAAGCTGCCCGGGCACGGCAACCCGACCGAACACTACCCGGAGCTGATCCTGAACAACTTCCGCACGCCGCTCGGCCTGCTAACGGCGCACCTGTTCCGCACGCTGTACCCGCCCGTGCCGGAGGTGGCGGGCCGGCAGGTGGTCACGCTGCACAACCAGCGCGACTACATCTTCGTGCGCCGGCACCGATACGTCTTCCGCGACCGGCGGGCGACGGAGAAGCCGGTCCTGGGCACGGACGGGAAGCCCATGTCCGGGGCGGAGGCGATCCGGGCCGGTCTCCAGGAGCTCGGCCCCCGGTTCACGCTGAAGCTGCGCCGGGTCGACCGGGGGATCCAGCGGCAGAGCGGGCAGGAGTGGGAGTGGCAGGCGGGCGACGAGAAGGTGCGGACGAGGTTTGCGCTGTAGAAGGTCTTTCTCTTTGGTTTCCTTTTCTTCTTCTTCTTTTTTTTCTTATGTCTCACCTTACCGGGGAGGTGAGGGGCGAGATAAGTTAGGTGGTGTTGGGGAATTTGGTCCACTCGGTCGTTGATTTTGCTTTCTTGCGTGCAAAAGTACTGCGGAGTGAGGTGTTCAATTCATAGTGAAGAACAGGAAGCAATCTCACTTGATCATCTGCCTACAGCCTTGACTTCGTACCAATTTTCTTCTTTATCTTGCTTTCTGCTCCTCTTTTCAAAGAAGGAGAAGAAAAAAATACATACAGGGATGATCACAGGAGAGTCGGCGAACAGCTGTACTGGTTAATCATCCTCGTACTTTGCATGCCGTATATAGGTAGGAGTAGGTAATAGTAGGTATACAGAGTATGTGTAAGGTAGGGTTGGGTTGGTTGGTTGGTGGACAGGGTGGACAAGCCAGCAGCTAAGCGCCGGGGCGATCCTGCAGGCTGCAGCACCAGTTCTCGGCCACAGCAGCATCCCAAGCTGCATCTTTGACTTCCCACTCGCCACTTCGACTGGCTGGAGCTGAGTGAGGGACCGTATCCGTACCTATGTATGGTGCGTATGGACTTCCATATATCCCTCCCCCCGGCCGCCCAAGCCCAATTCCAGCTCGCCCTACCGACCTTCCTGACCACTTGACTACTTATTGACCGACTTGCCCTCCTTCTCCCCCTCCCCCTCCCCCTCCCCCTCCCCTCCCCCTGTCTTGGCTTCGCCGTGCTGTCATCTCATCCATTCCATCAGCCTTGACCAGAAGTGAATCCTCCGCTGCATCTGCGGAATTCGCGCCTCGCCGATCATCGCAGCCAAAGGACACGCACACCGAGAGGGCAAGACGGGGAGCGAGAAAGGATGAGTGAAAGAGGTTGAAGGAGTATGAGTGGGAAGCATTCAGGTGAGTGGTCGACTTTGCTTGTCCGTTCGGTTCTGCAGGGAAGAAAAGAGAGACGGAGAGGGAGTGATCTGTTATTCACTTCGAGTATCACTTGTCCCCTCTCTCATCTCTCTTTCTTCCTCTCCTTTTCTTTTCTTTCCTTCTTCCTCGTTCTCTCTCCCTCTTCCTATCACTTTTCTCCCTTCCTTTTCCGGTCTCTGTTTCTATTCCTTCATTCACAAATACATTACACACATACCACTCTTTCACTACCTTCTGCCACCGGCCCCGCCATCATCTCAACTGGCAACCAAAGGCATCGCGGGCTGACCGGCCTCCCCTTCCAACTCATTCTCCACTTTCTTCTCCTATTCTCCAACAGAATTGCAGCTGAACCCCAACGAAGTGAATTGAACTGAGAGACGACGACCACAGATATCCGCCAGCACACGCTCAGCGAGCTCAGCCAATCGTGCCCGTCCTCGGAGCTGCTGCCCACCGAGACGCCCGAGTTTCCCTTGGACATCCCCCGCAAGTTCGTCCCCCGCACCGCCGGCAGTCACGATTCCGACGACTCCCCACCCAGCACGCTGTCGCCCTCGTCACCCTCGCCACTCTCCCCTTCCACTACGACCCGTTCTCCGGCGCCCAACTTTTCCCGGCGCAATCCCAATTCCACCCCGGCCCGTTCCGACCAAGCCAGCCGCCCACAATCCCCGCCCCCGCACCTTCTCCCGGCACGGCCCGTCCCGCATCGAGTTCAATCACCCTCCTCCTTCCCCCTCGACGTCAACGCCCTTCTCATGGCCGCCACCCGTGCTCACGACCGCTACTCCAGCGCCAGCGACTCTTCCTCCCCCCACAGCAGTCCGGCTCACCAGCCCATCGCCCGCAAGCACCCATCTCGTCCCGCCACCGCACCAAACGGCCCAGCCGAAGCCTTCTCTGATGATGACGACGATGACCGCGACAACGACAACGAGGAGTGGGAGGATTTCGATGATCACCGCCCGCTCGTGACGCGGAGTTACGTCGAGCGGGACGCGCCGAAGGCGACGCCTGTCGCGAGCCAGCGCACCGTCTTCGTCGTTCCCGAAAGCCAGCAGCTGCACCCGGCCGGCGTCCGTAATCGCCCCCCCGATGCCGCCCGCCTCGGTCACGTTTACCGTCGTGAGAATGACTCCGGCATCCAGATGCCGCCTGGAAGTGGCAGCTCCAAGAGCTTGATGGACAAGCGGGCCGTGGGTTCTGTCCCTACGGCGGGCGCCTGGACAAGGAAGGCATTCGATAAGGAGGACATGGAAGAGGATACTGACGATGAGTACGACGACGAGTTCGACGAGGAGGATGAGTTGGACGCGGAGGAAAAGCGGAAGCAAGCGGGCCTTGGCGGCGAGGAGTACGATCCGGATCCTGAGACCGAGCCGCCCGAATTCGATCCCCACGCAACCCCGATCGCGCTGAAGCTGCGCTGCCACGAACTTGCAGCCCAGCGGCAGCGGCTACGGGCTGAGCTGCGACAAGCGCGAGAAGAGGTCGCGCATCTCCGCCGCCTGCAGCAATCGGCCCCGCTCGTGCCGATCGGCGAGGAGGCGTTGTTGCCCATCGGCGCGCCCCGGCTCGACGACGCTTATTTCGCCCGGGAGCTGCACATCCTTCGGGCGAAGGTGACGCGGTGGTGCGAACGGTGGTTCGGAGTACCGCCGGCAGAGCAACAATCGCATCACCGCTGGCGGCCACGACCTCCCGCCCACCGCACACGCGCCCTCTTCTCCGAGCTGACGGACAACTGGAAGGCCTACCTGGCCTCCCCCCGGCACCGGCCTAAGCTGATCCAGGCTTGGCTGTGGAGCTGGCTGCAGGCGCGCGTCTTTCACCACCGCACGAAAGGGTGCGGATACGTGTGGGCAGGCCGGTGGGGGGACCGGGTGCTCCGGCCGGTGGACGAAGTGCTCCGCCTGGGCCTGGGCGCACCCGTGGCCGGCAGCGGCGGCGGCGAGGAGCTCGAGCGCCAACTCGCCATGTACCACCGCTGGCGGAGCCTGACGGCGGAGCTGCTGGTGCCGCAGGTGGGAGGGGAACTGCGGCCCAAGATCCCGAGCGCGCCCGTCTTCGGCCGGATCCGACGGCTGGCCCGCGAGGGACGGCGGAAGATCTGGCCGTACCGGACCCCTGCCGCGGGCGTCGGGTTCAGCACCCGCGGCACGGCCGAGCTGGCCGCCATCGTCACCGCCGCCGCGACGCTTGATCTCGTCTGCGCCAAGCAGGCGGCCGACTACCGCGTCGTCATCTTCAGCGTGCGCGAGACGGGCCGCCGGGCCGGCTTCGCGGTCGATCCCGCCCGCATGCGCGTCCTGGATGGGCCGGCCTGGGAAGCGTACGCGTTGGGTCAGCACGGCGCGGTGGTGGAGCGCGAGACCGCGCGAGCCGGCGACCAACGCGGTCGCGTGGTGGAACTGCTGCTTGCGCCGGCCCTGGAGCGAAGGGGGGACCCGACCGGGCGTCGCTGGGGAGTCGGCGTGGGGAGGGTTGTGGTTAAAGCGGATGTGAGCTGTGAGAGGGTGATAAGGGAGAAGGCGAACGAGCGGGAGAAAGAGGGAGAGGAGCTACGGGTAAAAGTGAAGGGAAGGGGCAAAGGAATTGGAGGATGGGGAAGGTGGCGGTAGTGGGCTTTTTTTGTTCTGTCAATCCTCTTCAGACTTGATATGAATGACGACGACTATTGATATGGTTAGTATCTGTCGTAGGTTGTCATATTTACCCCGAAGGCAACGTTGGTTCCAGTTTGGCTTTTGTCATATTTCGAGGTCGAGGGCAATCGCTGGAATTTGATCCACTTCCTTTCTCATGCCCTTTCTTAGTTAGAAAAAATTGAAGGAACGCTTTCCGCGGATAGACATGTCTGTATATAACATACTTCATATATCCTTTCCTAGGCTGTAGATGGAGCCGGCCCCCTCCCCGACAATGTAACTCACACCAGAGGTTCATCTCAGCCATCTGACAGGTGGAGACCTGTTTCTAGCCTAGACCAGCTGCACAGATATATGATACTGTACCCCACACGATACTCCCCTCCTTCGCCAACACTGAAAGTTCGATCCATACGGGCCAGAGATCGAGCTAAGCCGACGATCAGAGAAGAAGACGAGCGCCGGCACAATGACCCAGGATGATCGCAGAGAAGAAGGACCGGAAGGACCGAAAGCATCGGAAGGCCTGGAAAAGTCGGATGACAAGGTTGGATGCGTAAACCAGAAGACCAATCTACGGCATCCCCCGCCAGCTCCGGCGCCGCCTCCGCTACCGGCAAACATCTCGCGGACCGGTGCCGCCGCACGGCAAGCTCCCTCCGTATACGAAGCCTCCCTGCGCTCCGCCCCGGCCGACTATCTTATATGCGTCCCCAAGGAGTACCAACCCCCACCCTTCGAGCCGACATTCTACTTCGTGTACGGCACGCTCCAGGACAAGGCGACCCTCTGCCGCATCCTCGAGGTCGCGGACGCCCCGGATTTACTCCCGGCAGAGGTACACGGCTACACGACCCTCCGCTGGGGCGACTATCCGGCGCTCGTGGACGGGGCCCCGGACCAGGTCGTGCGGGGCCACGCCTTCGAGGTGACGGCGGCGGAGCAGGCGGCGCGGCTTGCGCACTACGAGACCGCCGCGTATGAGGCGGTGCCGTGCACGATTGTCTTACGGGGCCCGTCGCAGGGGCGGATGAAGCTGGGCCGCACGTTTATGTATGCGGGGGATGCTGCGTCGCTACGGGAGGGGAGGTGGGATCGTCGGCTATGGGAGCGGACGATGGGAAGGGGGCTTAGATAGAAGAGATACGAGCTTTTATAGGACGGTTTACTTTCTTATCTTCTCTATATATTTAATATCCTCTCTAATGTTTTTTTTAGCTACTCTTTAACCCTAAGACTATCTTACGCTTAAATAAGTGAATATACTATTATAAGGTTATTTTTAGAGATATATATAGCATAAGCCCTAATAAAGCCATAGTAATAACCGGTTCCTATTATATAATAATAATATAGTCTGCTTATATAAGTTAAAGGTTATAGTTATTATTTAATAAGTTTATTAGCTAGCTAACTTATAGTTAAAAAGCGTTTAGTACTTTCTATATTATTAGAAAAATATCCTCTATCTTTTATATCCCCTTAGCCTATAGTGTTATACTACTATCCTCTAAATAATAGTAGGTTAATATAGTTAATCTATAATTAGTCTATACTAAATATCTTTTAAAGTATTATATAATAATCTTACTATTATAATAAGT
Organism: Myrmaecium sp. VS I D KN 1; assembly: GCA_019775845.1. Taxonomy (NCBI): domain Eukaryota; kingdom Fungi; phylum Ascomycota; class Dothideomycetes; order Valsariales; family Valsariaceae; genus Myrmaecium; species Myrmaecium sp. VS I D KN 1. Next base: position 845,703 of record JADQAV010000017.1, on the reverse strand, counting down.
ATAATTTTATGTTAGACTTTATAATTATAATTATAGTATAATAGTCTTAATATTATAATTATTATCTAGTCTCTATCAGGCTGATAGAATTACCTCTATATAAGAATATACTTAGGTGAAGATATAGAGAAGGTAATATAATAATATTAATATATAAGATTATGAATAATTCCACATTTAGTACTCCCTTAAAATAGGTTAGGCTAGCCCTGCTAATATTAATAGTAATTAGTTATACTACTATATTCTACTATATAACTATTCGATCTATATAAGTTTACTATTTTCTAGCTTCTATAATATATAAGTAAAGATATTTACGCAAATAATTTTAATCAGTAAATAGTTATTATATTTTACTAATAAAAAATAAGCCCTTACTTTAATATTGAAAATAGTATAATAAAACTATATAAAACTATAATAGGCCTTTATTATATATAAATTTAGTTTATTACTATTATCCTAGAATCTAACTATTAGATTAAGGTACTAATTTTAATTATTCTAGGTATATACTTCTTATTATAATACTTTACCTATAAGTCTATTATATTTAAAAAGTACCTCTTTAGCTATAGCCTTTCTTTCTTTATTATATAGAGTATTTTTTATACTTCTAGTATCTCTTACTTTAGGATACTACCTATAGCGTCCTATAATAGGACTAGGCTAAAGGTATAGAATATATAAAATAGTCGTATCTTATTTATACTATATCTAGTATTAATATATATAAAATTTATTAAATATAGAAGATCTACCTAGTTTTCTTATTATTACTTATAGTATATCCTAAGATAGTACTTTAGTATCTAGTTCTATTACTAGTATTATTTACTTATTTAGTTATAGGTAGAATGCAGTCCTAAGGTACAGGTATACTATTTATAGATATTAGAAGTATAGCTAATACTTATCTATAATTATTAATCCTCTAAAATTAATTATACCTTTAGGCGTACTAAGCTATATAAATAACCCTTCTTCTAATATAGCTAGTAGCTTAGCTACCCTTACCTTCTTAATAGTTAAGAGGTATAAGGCTATCTTAGTATAGTAATTAATTATTATAAGGATTATATTAAATATATAGTAATTATACTTACTAAATAGTAGCTAGTTATAAACCCTATTATAATCTCCTACTAGGGTTCTTATAATAATAATAATAGTACTAGTTCGCTAGCTAGCTTCTAGCGAGGGCTCTTAGTTTACTAGTATTCTTTATATATATCTATATACTCTTTTATATCGCTTAAAAGCGTGGATTAGTAGTAACGCCTACTTAGAAGCTTATTAGTCTTAGCTACTCTAAAACAGCCTACTTATAAATTATTATAATATCTTTTTAGGAGTTCTAAGTGTACCGCTGGCTTTTTAGATAGATATAATTTATACTAGTAGTATTAAATACTTTATAATTCTTTTCCTAATTAGGTATCCTATATTCTATAATAGCCTTTTTATAGTATAATTTTTATTTTTTCTACCTCCTGGGCCCTCTTAATAAGCTTCTTAATACTTAGTAGTATCTCTTCTAATCTTCCTTAAGAGGGTTCCCGGTTATTACTTTAACTACTCTCCTTATTACTACCCTTAGGGTAATATAGAGGCTCCACTCTTTAGTATTATTTCTTATATAGCTTATAAGTACCTTAAAAGGTATATTACTTCTAAAGCTAAGCTTATTTTAAAGTATTAGTAGTAGGCTTATCGCCTCTATTATACTATTTATAAAGTAATTAGGGCGCCTAGATAGCTTATTAGTAGGGTTTAGCTTTTCTACTTAGTATTTAATAATAAAATTATATTTTAATAGTAGGAATAGTACTACTAGAGTTCTATAAGCTCTCTCTTAAGAGGCTATATAACGGTTCTTTACCATCTTCTAAGTTAATTATATAATAAGTATTCTAGTAGGGTAGTAGCTTATCTACTTCTTTTTCTAAAATATATTTATATAATTTAAATATTATAAGGGATCTTAATCGCTAACAGAGTATTATTACTCCTTATATCTATTTTCTTTACTATCTCTTATCCTAGGGTAACCCTTAAATAGATTAAAGTATATATACCTTCTCTTTTCTAGAGGGCTTTAGTAAATACCCCTAGGCCCTAGGTAAAATACTTAGAAGAAAAGGAAGTTAAATATTAGAAACTACCTTAACAGGCGGCCTTAGGTAGCACTAGGTAGCTTTAGGTAGTATTAAGTAGTACTAAGTAGTACTAAGTAGCTATCTAAGCTAATATAGGCTATAAGGCGCTAAAGAGTAGTAGACTAGTAGTAATAGTAATAGTAATAGTAATAGTAATAGTAATAGTAATAGTAATAGTAATAGTAATAGTATTAGTATTAGTATTAGTATTAGTATTAGTATTAGTATTAGTATTAATAGTTACTTAGAGATATTCTAGCTACTAGGAGTAGGAGTTATAAGAGGTTTTTTAGCTATTTAAGGAAGAGCTAAAGTTAGTAGTAGGACTTTAGTAATTCGTCTTATTAAATATTAGATACTCTTTTCTTATATCTTTAAGACCCTATATAAACCTTAATATTAAAGCGCTTCTATCTTATATCTAGATTTATAATAACTTACTCCTACTTTAAGATAAGTATATTAGTAACTAGTAGGAGTTCTATCTTAAAGTCTCTATTAATATTTAATTCTATAAAATAATTTAGTAGTTTTTCTTATTATACCTCGATCGTCCTTAAGATATAGATATATCCTATATATCTTAGAATAATAGATCTCTTTATTAATAATTATTAATAACTTTAGTAACTCTACTATAGTAGGCTTTAGCTTTAGTTTATATATATATATACTTAATTAATTATACTTACCTTAGCGCCGCAGTTAATCCGCGTGCTTATCTTAGCTAGGGTGGCCTATTTAGTCAGAAACCCAACGCCAGCTAAAACCCGATAGGTTTTTTAGCTAGTAGAGACCCTATTTTTTTAGTTTAGGTCGGAATTTAGTAGCTAGGTTTTAGTAAGGGTCGGGTTTTAGCTACTAAAGATTTTTCCGATATATTTCTAATAATCCCAGATTTTTACCGATTTTTTAGAATTTTTCTAGACATTTTATAGACCTTCTTTATTTTTTTTTTTTTTTTATTTATTTTGTTTATTTTGTTTATTTTTTTTATTTTATTTATTTTATTTATTTTATTTATTTTATTTATTTTATTTATTTTATTTATTTTATTTATTTTATTTATTTTATTTATTTTATTTATTTTATTTATTTTATTTATTTTATTTATTTTATTTATTTATTTTATTTATTTTATTTATTTTATTTATTTTATTTATTTTATTTATTTTATTTATTTTATTTATTTTATTAACCTCTATCTTTTTTATATCTCTAGATATCTATCTAAGTTACTTTATCTCTTTAACTTTAATAGTATTTCTATTTTTTAAAAGTTATTTTTAGTACTAATACTTAAGCGAGGGAGGGTTAAGCGGAGGTAAATAAATAGACTTTTATAAGGCTCGCGGAGCTTTAGGATATTAAGTCGCCTATAAGCTTTAGGCGAGGCGCTAGGGACGCGTAGGCGAGGCGTAAGCGAAGCTTAGCTTATATAAGTATTTAAAGAAGTAGGGAGAAAGAAGTATCTCGTTAGAAATAGTCTATATACTATAAGTAATATTACTTTATTAATACTTAACTACGCTAGTTATTATTCTTTTCTTAATAATTCTAATCTTCCGACTATACGACAGGAACTAGCCTAGCTATATATTTAATATAAGCTATATAGCGTAATATAAGCTTAGCGCCCTCTAAGCCTAGAGGTAAATCTATACCCCCTAGCTTATAAAGAGAATTACTAGAAGCGAGGGCGGCTTATATTCTAGATAATATTAAGGAGTAGACTATAAAGATCCTAAAACCCTAACCTTCTATTAAAAGAAATAACGCTAAGTAATAAGAGTTATAAATACTTAAGAAACGTATTTAGGAAGTTAATTAGAGAAAAAGAACTCTCCTAAAATAATATAAATAATAACTAGATAACTAGATTACCTAGCTAGAGAGGAACCTTATTAGCTATACTTTAGAGGCGAAGCGTACCCCTAATAATAATAAGTTATAAGTTAGATATAATTAATTATAGGTCGGTAACCCCTATATTAGCTAAAAGAGGTTTTATCGGTAAGGTATATACAACTTATAAGCGTCCTAAGGTTAAAGACCTTAAGCTCTATTATAAGAAGAATATTAGAAAGTATATTAAGTAGGTTCGAATAGTAAAGATATCCTTCTAGATTAGCCTTAAGATATACCTCTTAGAAGAGTCGAAAATCTTATAAATAATATAATTCCTCGAGGATACCCCGCGAAACGTATAGTACTTAAAGGTAGAGAGCTAGGAAGACTATACTATTAGAAAATATATATTTATAAGGTTTATAAATATCCTATTAGACCTTATAGAGATCTAGTAAATAAGGAACTCTTAACTTTTTAACGTTATATAAACGCTTACTAGAAGGAGGACTAAATAATATATAGTTTTATAAATTAATTACCCTTCTAAAGCGCTAACTACTAGAAGTATATATAAAGTAGTAAAAGCGTATATACTTCTTTATTAAGCTAACTCTAAAGTTAAAAGAGGCCTTAATAAACTATTAAGCCTTATTTATTACCCGGGACGCCCTCGTCGCTCTAATATAATATTTAGTAGGAAATATTTATAGAGAGAAGCTAAAGCCCCCTAGAGGCCCTAAAAGTACTAAACTAGTAGTATTTTACATAAGTAGTATACTAGTAACGTAACTAACGTACGAGCGTAATAGAGGCTAGAATAAGCTCTAGAATAAGTTTAAGCTACTACCCGAGCGTATTTATTATAACTATAAGAAGAAGAGCTACTTCTTATAAAAGTACTTTAAATCTAAGAGATTACTTATAAGTAGAAGTAATAGAGCGGCTATATTAAATATTATATATAAAATAAAAGCTAAAGTATCTACGACGGCGCCTTATTATAAATATAATAAGTAGTAGAAGTAACAGTATCTATTAGTATACGCGTAGAGATTTTATAAAGTTAATAGTAGACCGAGGTAGGGGCCTTAATTAATAGCGGCGCTAAGGTTAATATAATTAGCTAGGCGTATATATATAAGTTAAAGCTAAAGCCTACTATAGTAAAGCTACTTAAGTTATTAGTAATTACTAGTAAAGAAGTTTATTATTATAAAGTATATAAGCTACGCCTGCGCTTTATAAATAATTTAAGTATAGTACGCGAAACGACCGGCCTATTTTATTAAATTAATAAGGACCTGTAGATAGAACCTCTACTAGTCTTTAATATACTAATCCTAGAATAGAAGTATATTATTATTATTAAAGGTGCGAGATAGTAGTATCTCGGCTTTTTATTCTTCTAGGTATCTAGCCTAAGGACCTTTATAAAGGCCTTAGAAAAAGGCGAAGAGGTGATAGCGCTCTACTAGTAATTAAGATTCTATTAAAGTACTTATAATACGCGGATATATTCTTAGAAAAAGAGGTAGATAAACTACTACTCTATAAAGATATTAATTACGTAATTAACTTAAAAGAGGGGAAGGAGCCGCCTTATAACCTACTATATAATTTCTTAAGGAGGGAGCTTATAGAGCTACGGTACTACTTTAGTAAGATACTTAAGAAAAACTAAATTAAGGAATCTACTAATTTAGCTAGAGCTCCTATCCTATTTATACTAAAGAAGGATAGTACCTTAAGACTCTATATTTTTACTAAGCTTAATCTAGTAACGTGTACTATAGTATCCGGATTAAGGAAGGGAATAAGTAGAAGATAGTCTTCCGAACTAAATATAAGTACTTTAAATATCTAATAATACTATTCGGCCTAACTAACGCGCTAGTAACTTTCTAGGCGTATATTAATAAGGCCCTAATAAGCCTAATAGATATTACCTACGTAATATATCTAAATAATATCCTAATCTTCTTAGAAAAGGAAGAGAAGTATATAAATTATATATAATAAGTACTCGAGCGCTTATATTAATACTAATTATTTACTAAGCTAAGTAAATACGAGTTTTTTACTAAAGAGGTTAAGTTTCTAAGGTTTATTATAAGTACCGAGGGCGTGGCGATAGATCCTCATAAGGTAGATATAATTATAATATAGTAGGAGCCCGCCTCTTATAAAAATCTATAGGTCTTTCTAGGATTTACTAACTCCTATCGTTAATTTATCTATTAATACTCCTATATAGTAGCACCCCTAACGGCTATACTTAAAGATAGTAAGAATAGGATTAAGTCTAGCTTATTTACCCTAATTAAGGATACGTAAGATATATTTAAGAAGCTAGTAATATACTTCATAATTATATCCGTCCTTATCTATTTTAACTTAAAGAAAAAAATTAGGTTAGAAATAGATATATCTAAATTCGTAATTATAGAGATCCTTTCCTAATAGGATACTGACGGCTAGTAGTATCTAATAGCTTATTAATTAAGAAAGTTTAGAAATACTAAAGTAAACTATAAGATATATAACTAAGAGCTACTTATGATTATAGCGATATTTAAGTACTAATATTACTATCTTAATAGTAGCTAGTACCTTATCTAGGTAATTACTAATAATAATAACCTTAAGGGATTTATAACCGTTAAGTAGCTAAATAGTAGGTAAGCTAAATAAGTAATACTACTTTTAGAATATAACTTTACTATTAAATACTAGGTAGGAAAGTTAAACCCTACTAATAAGCTATCTAGGCGTCTAGACTACTTTATAAATAGAATAATAAAAGTAATAAGCCTATTATTAATAATTTAGAATAAACTTAGGTTTATAAGTAAGACGACTATTAAGGCGCTTATAATTTATACTAAGAATAATATTATAAAGTAGTCCCTATATATAGCCCTAAGGGTAGTATTAAGGAGGGCTATTAAGGAGAATAACCCTTTAAGAGAGGAAGGTCTACTAAGTATTAAGGAACTTATTAAGAAGGCTTAAGAAGAGGAGTAACGCTAGAGCTAGACTTCTAAGAAATATAAGATACTAAATTAGACTTAGGATAGTAATATCGTCTAGTACTATTAATATAAGTAATATATACTTAAGGAGCTAGTATTACACGTAGAACTCCTTAAGAGATATTATAATAACTTATAGGCTAGCTATTTTAGAGTTACTAAAACTAAGGAGCTTCTAAGTAAGTAATACTACTAGTCTCTACTTATAAGTAATATTAAGAAGTATGTAAATACTTACTAGGAATACTAGTAAGTTAAAAACCTTTATTAAAAGCTAGTAAGTAAACTCTAACTACTACTACTACTACTATAAGAACTATAGTAGGAGATTATAATAGATTTTATAACTAGCCTACTATTTAATAAGCGTAATAGTCGCGTCTTTAATATAATTCTTATTATAGCCGACCGCTATATTAAGATAGCTTTATACTTCCTAATTATTAAGAAGGTCCGGGTAGTAGAGCGATTAGTAATACTAGAGGAAGAGCTATTTATATAATTTAAAGTATTAAAGGGTATTATTAGTAGTAGGAGGTCTATATTTATAAGTAAATACTAGTTATATTTCTACTATTTATATATAGTTCGCTAGCGCTTTAGTACTACCTTCTACCCGCAGATAAATAAATAGATTAAACGGTAGAACTAGATACTAAAATACTATCTTAAAATATACTATAAATAATAGTAGGATAACTAAGTAGACCTCCTATATCTAATAAAGTTTATATATAATAATACTATATATAGTATAACTAAGACGACGCTATTTCGCGCGCTTTATAAATTTAATTTAATCTTATTATAGGACGCTATAAGTAGCGTCCTAGGAGAAGAAGTACTAGGAGTTTAAGAAAGACTTTATATACTAGAAAAGAAGAAGGAGTAGCTAGAAAAGTATTCTCGAAACGTAATAAACTTATAAGCGAAGTACTATAATAGGAAGTATATACTTAGGATATTTAAGATTAGTAAGAAAGTATAATTTTTTACTAAGGACTTACGCCTGTACCTTCCTAGTAGGAAATTAATACTACGCTAACTAAGCCCTTTTAAAATTAAAGATATAATTAATAAGTAGGCTTATAAGCTAGCCCTACTATTATAATACTAACGCCTTTAGCTAGTATTTAATATCTAAAGACTAAAGCTCTATAAAACTAAGCTAGATATATCTAAAGTATAAAAGCTACCGGGCCTAGAACTAATAGATAAGGATAGTAATTACTATTATAAAATAGAAGAAATCCTTAAAGCTATAGGTAGGGAACCTAGAAGAAAGTATTTTATTAAATAAAGGGATACTTATATATATATAACTAATAAGTTAGTAGGGAAGACCTAGAAGAAGCTAAGGAGCTTAGAAATAAATTTAATATATAGGTAAAAACTAGTTATAAAGTATAAGAAGAGCGTATAAAGAGTATAAAGGTAGTATTTATTTATTCTAGAAGGGAGATATAACTATTATACTAGTAATAAATAATTAGTATATTAGTACGGCGTACCTAGCTAGTAAGGTAAACCTAGAAAAGTAAACTATTAATACTAAGAAAAAGTAGAAAAGGCCTAAGGGCTATATAACTACTAGCTAGGGAAGAAAAACTAGTTAAAGCTAATTTAGGAGAACTAACCCTATCTTAACTCTAGTATTAGAAAGCGCTAGAAATACTAGTACTAGTATTAAAAGTTATAAAAGTAGAAGTAAGAGACTTCTTATTCTTAGTAGGACTTCTAAAGGAAGTATAATAAGGCGGGGAGTATATAATAGGGCTACGCGTACTACGCGAGCTATTAGTACTATAATAGTTAATAGAAGGGAGGCTGTATTTTAAGTAGATTAATATATAAATAAATAATAAGTATAAGAGAGGAGTAATTATACTACGGAGCGCTTTAAGTTATATAAACTTTTAAAAGTAGTACTAGTACGCTTAACGTACGAGATTAGTAGAGTAAGGTAATTAATAGTAGAAATAAGCCGCTTATATAGCGTAGGTATAGCTCTACTTCTTTTCTTTCTCCTCTTAAGAGTAGTAAAGTACTACCCGAAGCTCTTAATAAAGTACTTAAGATTATTTTTAGCTTCTTTAGAACTACTAGCTATAGCCTTTTAGTATATAAATAGCTTAGCTAGAAAGAAATTATATTTAGAAACTAAGTAAGAAGGTATCTAGGTATAGATTAGTAGGAAGAGTAAAAAAGAAAAGTAAGTAAGAAGTAAATAAGGCGAAGACCTATAAGGATATATTTATACTAAATATAAATATAGTAGGAGTACTTCTTTACTATAATATTACTATTTATCTAGATATTATATTCGCCGTAATTAGCCTAACGCTTAATATATTTAGAGTAGGTATTAATAGCTAGCCGCTCTACTATACGCTATAATTAAGCGGTGATTAATATATAAGATAGCTGCGAAATATTAGTATTATATATAAGGAAATAAGTATAAGAAACGTAGATATACTATAGGAAGATCGAATAGCTATAATAGAGAGTTATAAGAGGATATATTACTTTATTATTAGGATTAACGGATATAACGCGAGACGAGGGCGATATCTTTTAGGTAATTAATATATACCGGGAATAAGGAATAAAGAGCTTATAAAATAATATAGCGAGAAAGTTCTTATAGTTATAATCGGTAGCAGGAAGTATATAATAAAGAGAGGTAGAGTAATAAGTACTATTATAGCTAGGATATTTACTACTCTAGCAGCTTAAGCGCGACTTAATTATATTAAGTATAATATTAGATAGTAACGAGCGTTATATAAAGATAATATAAAGAAATAATAATAGATATAGTAGAGGGAGGTATTATCGGCTACTATAAGAAAGAAAAAGAAGAGAGAGAGGAGTAGTAGAAGTAACGCTCTTTTAAGAATAACGAACTATAGTTTATACGTATAATATATATATATAAAATATAGTAAAAGCGGAAGGAATATAGGTTAAAGGCTAAGATAATAGCTAATAATATCTTTACTATTATAATAGGACTCTAAGGCCGTAAGAGCGTCCTTTTTAAGAAGGAAGATAGTTATAAAACTCGCGGAGCCTTAGGATATTAAGTCGCCTAGGAGCTTTAGGCGAGATACTAGGGATATATAGGCGAGGTATAAGTAAAGCTTAACTTATATAAGTATTTAAGGAGGTAGGGAAAAAGAAGTATCTTATTAGGATTAATCTATATACTATAAGTAATACTACTCTATTAATACCTAACTACGCTAGTTATTACTCTTTTCCTAATACCTTTTTAGAAAAAGAATTAATAAAAAATATATTTCTTATGCGGTAAATTTATAAGCCTAATATAATATAATAGATATTAATTACTATTTATACTCTAACTTTTAAGAGATTTAAGCGCGGCTATTAAAAGTTATTAGGGATTTAGGATTTTTATCCTAAGGGTTTAAGCGAGAGGGGGGAAAACCCTAGAATTTAGGACTAAATAAATTAATTAAAAAATTAAATACTTACTATATATACTGTATATTTTAGGATATAAATATAGATAGTCTAAAGTAACTATAGTATTTTCTTTAATTTCTTTATACTAAGGGAATAAAGAGTTAAAGGATTATTAATTAATAAACTTATCCTTTAATAAAGGACCTTTATTAAATTTCTATTATTAAGGTAGGTCACTTTCTATAAAACCTAGAAAAAATAACTAACTCTTTAAATAAAATAGTTAAAAATTCAATAAAAACAGTATCCTATTTATTAGTATTTATAGAGTCTATAAAAGTTAAAAAAGCTCGATATTTATTAGCCTTTAATATAAAAAAAATTGAAAAAAAAAATTTTTTCTAAAAAAGAAAAATTCTAAAAAAATCTAGAAAAATCTTAATAACTATCTAGAAGACTAAGCTATACTAATTTAGCTTTTCTAAATTATAATTAATTAGATCTTTTAGGACTTTTAAGGTATATAAATATACTCCTATAAATAGATTTTTTAGGTTTTTTAGGTTTTTTATAGGTTCCGAAGTTCGGGTTTAGCTAGTTTCTAGTTAGCAGGGGCTCCTAATCTTCGGCTCGGATTTTTTTTTAGCTAGTAGGGACCCTGTTTAGTTAGTATTTAGAACTAAATAGGCTACCTTAATCTTAGCCTATTATTAGCTATATAGAAGAGAATTACTATTTATAGAGGTAGGTTTTACTAGCGGCAGAGGCTATCTTATCTTATTACCCTATTAATAAGGTCGAATACTAAAATACTAGATATTAAGAGTCCGCTATACTATTACTCTTATTAGCTATATTACTTTATAATACCTTCCTAGCGTCCTATAAAGACTTTTAAAATTAATTTCTATACTATCTATAGGCGTCTTAATAGAAGTACTACTCTTAGGTCCCTATATAGACCGCTTAAAAGCCCTATAAGCTACTAAGGACTAGGTAAAGGCTTATAGTTATAATATTATAATAATAGGGACGTCTAAGATAAAGTATCTAGATAAAGATAAGCGGATTATTAATAGAGTATATATTAGCTATAGTAGAGGCTCTATACGTAATTTAACTACTATATACCGCTAGATAAATATATATAAGAAAAACTGTCCTTTTAAAGTAGTAAATAAGCGTATTAATAAGGAGGGAAACGCTTTATAGCTAGTTAAGATAATTAAAGCTATTTATAACTATCTACTTAGTTTTTATAAATACAGCTCTACTAGTCTACTATATACTATTAAGCGATAATAAGAAGCTAATACGTACTTTTTTAGCTATAAAAATAACGCCTAGATAAATAGAGATTATTCTTATTAAAACTAAGGCATTATAATATAGTTATAATATATTAGAAACTACTAAATAAAGGTATTATAAGATACTTATAATACTAGAAGCTAAGGTAAAGAACTAGCTAATTAGGAATTAAGCGGGGCCTAGAATTAGATAATTTAGATTAACTAAAGCCTAGACTTAGATAATTTAGAATTAACTAAGGCCTAGATTTAGGCTTAGAACTAGCTAACTAGTTTTACTAAGAGCGTATTCGGTCGTATCTTAACTAGATATATCTAAACGCTAAATTAGTAGTTTTTATAAATAAGTAGGGGGGTATTTAGTACTTACCCTATCTTTTCTTTAAGTTCTAGACGTCTGCTAGAAAAGCCCTAGTATTTCTAGTAAAACTACTTACTTTTAGTATAACGCGTTAAAAAAGCTATCTAGTTCTTAAAGTACCCCCCCCCCCCCTCCCTTTATAACGCTAAGGCCCTACTACTTAAGTAATAACTCCTTAAAAAAAAGAGTAATATAATCTAGTAACTATATTAGTATTACCGTAAGAACTCGTATATAAATACCTTACTACTTTACTACCTCGCTATTATACTACTATACTACCTTATAGTTATACCTAGCTATATACAGCCTAATACTCTTACTATAATAACTTAACGCCGCTTATATACCCGCTTACCTACTTATATATATAAGCTTACTAACCTATATATTAAAAATAACTAAAAAGATAAAGTACTAAATACTACTTATCTTATCTACTCCAGCTTAACTTAAATATATAAGCTAGCCTTACTACCTAGTTCTACCGTCTGCTTAAGAAGTAGATAAGATAGGGCCGAATATACCCTAAGTTAATTTTAAATTAATAAAAAACTCTATAAAAAACTAAAAGTTTAGCTTCTATACTAGGGGCTTAGTATTACTATAAGGAAGGTTTATAAATAAGGCCTACCTATCTATATCTAGAAAACTATCTAAGTAATCTAGATAACTACTAGGATAATAAAATAGACTACAGCTGATTTATTACCTATAAAAATACTCCTCTAAAATCTTTAATAATAACTTATATACTTAGTTAGCTCTATCCTGTTTAATAGGTTATAAGCCTAGCCTGCTAAAAAGAAGGATAAAAAACTATATTTTTTATCTTAAAAAAGTCTAAGATCTAAAAAATAACTGAAATATAACCGAAGAGTAACCGAAATTTAACCGAAATTTAACCGAGATATCTCCGAAAAAAATAGCCGAAAAATAGCAGGGAAAAAAATTCGACTTTAAATTCATGAAAAAAGGAGAATCTGTAAAAGAATTAAACCTTTAGAAATATTCTAGAAGAAACTACTAGAATATAGAGCTTGGGAACAAATTAAAGAATTAAATAACTAATTTAATTAATTAAATAATTAATTTAATCAATCAAATAATTAAATAAATTAATTTAAATGAATAACTAAAATAATTAATTTAAATCAGTTGAAAACAAAGTCTAGAAATTCTGAAAAAACAGAATCTATTAAAAACTAAAGCAAAAATGTTAATAGAAAAGCTTAGTTTTGAACGCCTAAAAGGGTAAGAAAACTATAAAATCTGGTCTTTAAGACTAGAATCCCTACTTACCGAAAAGGGTATAGTAGGAGTAATTAAAGAACTCTTTACTCAGGATTAGGACAAAATTAATAGAGCTTTAGAATCTATTAGATTAGCCTGTAAGGACGGCCCTTTATTATAAATCCAAAACTCTAAAACAGCTTTAGAGGCTTAAGAAATACTTGAATTACTCTATCTACCTAGAGGGTTTAATTCCGAGTTTCTAATCTATAAGGAATTATTTAATACCACTTTATTAAGTAGTAGAAATATAGAGACGTTTATAAATACTATTAAACGTCTAACCGACTAATTAAAATCTAAGTAAATTAAATTACTAAAATAAGTAATTATTACTTAGGTTTTAAATAGTTTATCCTCAATATTTAAGTCCTTTGTAATAATAATAATTTAAAACTTTAAGACAAACAAAGACCTAATAGATTTAGAAATATTAATTTCTAATCTATTAGATGAATCTAGACGATATAAGGATCTAGAAAAACTAATAGCCTTACTAAGGTTGAAAATAGAAGAATATCCAAAGGATATATAAGTATGGTAAAATTCTGCTTGTTTTGCGATAAAAATAGGCACACAGATTTAACCTGCTTTTATAAAAATCCTGAAAAGGCACCTGATTACTAGAAGCCTAAGAAAAATTAAGAAGAAGTAATACTAGTCCCGGTATTACTTATAAAAGGCCAAACAAAGCCTTACTACAGGCGAATTATTTATAAAAATAAGACCTGCAAAAGTTACAAGAATAATTATAAATCTAGTTATTTAAGAAATAACAGGTATAATGATTATAAAACAAAAGTTAATTAAAAATATGATTAAAAACCAGATTATAATAATAGTTATAATTAAGAATCAGATTATAATAATAGTTCTAATTAAGAATTAGATTATATATCGGATTATAGTCAAGATCAAGGCTTTAATCCAGATTATAACTAAAAAGATAATAATTATTACTAAAAAGCTGGGGAAGTAGTACTCTATACTACTTTAAAAAGGAAAACCAGCCTATCTAGTTTTATACTAGTTTTAGCTTACACAAAGCATATTACCTATAATAAATCATTATTTATAGATTTTAAAGAATCTAGTAATAAAATTAGATAGGGGGATATAGGCTTACTCTAATCTAAAGGATATAGGACAGTCTTTCTTAGGGTTTAATAATATAAAACGTATTATTAAGCTAGAAAACTGCTTATATGCCCCTGAGTTTAGTATAAACCTAATAAGCCTAGGAATCCTTACCTAAAATAAAGGCTTTAAAACTAAGATTAATCGAAAATCCTTATATATCTATAAGGAAAAGGTAATTATTACTAGGGGATATAATAAAGATAATCTCTATTATCTACCAGTATCTATACCTAGTTAATAGGAAATAGCCGATTTAGTATTACTTAGTAATAAAAATTAAATTTAATTACTAAGCTAAATTCAACTAAAAGATGATTTAACTAATAATACTATATCGGTAAATATTTAGCACTACTGCCTAGGCTATATTAGTAAAAAAGTACTAAATAAAATTAATAAACTAGAAAATATAGGAAATATACCCTATATTAACCAGCTTATTAAGAAAACTTTCATAAACTAATCTATTAATTATATAATTTATATTTAAATAAATTTATTAAAAATAATTAATAGAAATAAGGAGACTAATAAACTTAATCTATCTTATTTAAATAAGATTAGCTCCGACCTAGTAGGGCTAATAAACCCTATAAGTCTAGGAGGGGGTAATTATATTATTACTTTCCTAGATAATACTACTAGATAGCTGGAATATAAGGATATCCTATATAAATTATAAAGTAGGGTCGGTTAGTAAGTCCGTATCCGGTAGGCCCTGTCCAGGGACGTAGGGAGGTACACGTTCCTTAGGACCTTAGGGAGGTAGCTCCTAGGAGAAGGAGGGATATTAGAAGGAGACTTAGGTTCTATCCTACGGGTTAGGGAGGCTAGGGACAGAGTATAGAAAATCTTAGGAAGTAAAGATAAGTAAATTTATAATAGTTCTAACCCTAGGTAGGGAGCTGCCCTCCTTATATCGTCCCGCTATATTATTCCTCTTAGGCTCTCCCTACTTATCTATAATCCGTACTATTCCTTAGGGCGGATACCTCCTAGGTAGTAGGATCTAAGGATACCTCTAACCCTACTATAATCGGAAGCTTTAAACTTATTTAGTAATTTTAAAAACGAGACGTTTAATTAAGATAATAAAAGAATAAAAGCTTTAAAAACTAATAATAGCACTAAATATATAAATAAACGTTTTAAACGTTATTTTTTAGATAAGGGAATTACCTATAAATTATCTACTCCTTATAGTAAGGAATAAAATAGTCTAATAGAAAGACTAAATAGGCTAATATATTACCTGTAATATACTCCTCTAAAATCTTTTATAATACTTTATATACTTAGTTAGCTCTATCCTGTTTAACAGTACTATAATATCCTTAATAAGAATAATATAATTAATACTTCTTATACTAGTATCTTTAATACTATACTAGGGCTTCTATATTAGTATATAATAACTAAGCGGCGCTCCTCCGGTACGAAGTTTATAAAGGGGGATTTTAATACTTATTCGTAGTTTATACGGTCCGGCTAATATACTATACCTATTATATAAATATAAGACGATATATACTTTTAGGAATTAAGGCCTCTATAATAATTATAAATCCTAGAGGTAGGCTAGAGAATTACTACTAGCTATTTATATTTAAGCTTCCTCTATCGCGTAGTATAATAGGCGTAAGGAATAAGGCTCTACTAGCTAGTTAAGTACCTTTTTAGATATCTTTTTAGCTCTCTTTAACGCTACTAACGTTAGGTACGCTATATACTATTAATTTAAATACTTCTTCTAGTATTAAAGTAGTTATTAACTTATATCTACTTCCTATATCTTCTAGTTATAAGCGCGGCCGACCTAGGGGATCTAAGAATAAACCTAGGCTTACTTAAGAGCTTCCTAATTTTAGTAAGACAGTCTATAAAAAGCTAAAGCCTCTAGGTAGTAATAAGGTTAAATAAATATATATTAAAGAATTAAACTTTAGTAATAAGTTTAGTATTTACTAGTATTTTATATAAAAAAAGTTAAAAAGACTTTTTTCTAAAAAAAAAAGAGAATCTAAAAAAATATAGAAAAATCTAAATAAATACCTAGAAGGCTAGGCTATACTAATCTAGTTCTTTTAGATTATAATTAATCAGAAGTTTTAGGATTTTTAAAGTAGGAAAATCATCCTCTATAAATAGATTCTTTCGGTATTTTCGGGTTTTTTACGAGTTCCGAGATTCGGGTTTAGTTAGTTTCAGGTTAGCAGAGCCTCTAGATTTTCAGCTCGGTTTTTTTTTAACAGTTAGCTAGACCCCTATTTAGTTAGCTTTCAGAACCTAATTAGCTATACTAATCTTAGATGTTCTTCCTATAGTAGGTTTAAAGTCTTTAACCTTAAGACGCTTATAAGGTATATATATACCTTACTAGTAAAGCTTTTTTAATTAGGGTAGAAGTTGCTAAGCTCTAATAATAGCTTATTTATAATTTACTATTATTAGGGTACGTCTTACTTCTAGGATATAGCCGCTAATATCTTATTATAGATAGTTAGTTTAACTATTAAGTATTACAGACTATCTAGCCAGGCGGCTATATAGGCTAATACAGGCTACTAAGCGCTAAGTAATAGTAGACTAGTACTTATATTAATACTAAAGATATATTATTTAAAGTATTAATAACCGCCTGGAGTAGCTCAAGCTACCTAGAGCTATAAGAGGGTTTTCTATTATCTAAAGAAAAGCTAAAGTTAGTACTACGTAGTATCTAGACTTTAGTAATTCTTCTTATTAAATATTAGATACTTATATTCCTCATATCTTTAAGATTTAATAGAAACCTTAGTATTTGAATCGCTCCTAATAGACTTAGTAGAGGGGACTAAGTATAACTAATATAGTATTACCGCTATTAACTCCTCTAGATATATTAAAACTAGATAGAAAAGAAGCTAAGAAAGTAAGAATATCTTAACTACCTTTACTACCTAATAATAAGATTGAAGAAATTTAGCTATAGCCTAATAACGAGTTAAAGGATATCTGAGAAAGATAATAATAGTTAGATACCTAGATTATAAGGCTAAGAACTTAGAAGTAGGTAAAAGATACTAAGGGAGGACTAGTAGATCTTACCCTCGTCTATATAAAATAAGATATTAATTAGGGGAATAACGTGGTTAGACTTAAATTAGCTTAGAGAAATTAAAAATATATTATAATAATGAGATATTTACTTAACGCTAAACCTTTATATATATTCGAGGGAAAGAACTAAGCTAATTATAATTATAAGGTCCGTAATTATAAAGAATATTTATTATATATACTATCTAGCTAAAGTATAGAGGGTATAATGAGAAATATATATAAACTTTAAAAAAAGAGCGATATTATATCTAAGAACTTATATAGGAAGACTTAATAGCCTATATATTATAGATTAGCTTAAAAGAGCTATCTAAATAGTTATATAATTACCTTCTAAACTTTAAGAAGGTATACAGCTATTATAGGATAAGATTAAGTAAAGATTAGAAGAATAGAAATTCTTTAAGTTTATAAGCGCCACAAAACTAGCTATTAAGGAAAAGATATAAATAATTAACTATAGTATCCTTTAAATCCTTATAATAATAGAAGATAAGGCTAATTAAGTATAAAGAACTATAAAACTAACCGGACTACCTAAATTTAATAAATTTAGAAGAAAAGGAGAGGAGAAAATATATAAAAACGAGAAGATAGGTAAAACAGAGCGAAAAAGGCCAACATAAGATAGAAAGAAGAGATTATTAGGCTGTGTTTAGCTATAAGACTAGTACAGTAGCATGATAGTAAGGCAGTAACGTAATAAGGCTATAAGGCCGCAAGATACTAAGGTATTAATATATAGGTCCTAGTAGTAGTCTAATAAAGTTACTAGATTATATTACTCTTTTTAGAGGTTATTACCTAAGTAGTTACTAGTAGGGAAATAGTTTTATAGAAATAGTGACTACTATAAGACTTTACTAAGATAAAATATTATACTTATAGTAAAATAGGTTATCTTTTAAGAACCTATTAGTCCTATTCTAAGAAGAAGAACTATATAGAACTAAAAGGTAAGAAGGAGTATAAGGAATAGAATTATTCCCTATTATTTATATTAATCTTTAAGAATCTCGAAGGAGGACTAATTAAGTAGGATATTCTATTAATAAAGTAGTAATTAATTATTACACTACTTACCTTATTAGCTTGAATTAGCCTAATTTAAATAGTAATAATAGGTTCTTTCTTAGTATTTATTAAACTAATATTAGTAAAACAATTATATCTAAAGGTTAAACTAGTAATAGATTTAGAAGTAAAGTAAATAACTAGTATATTATTATCTATTTATAGCTAGATAGAAGTAAAGCTTACTTAAAAGACTAGTCTATAAGGGTTGTAAACTTATATAGGAGGCTCTATTTATTATTATAAAGAGTCAGATATATAATATAATCCTAGGGATATCTTAGATTGAAAGAATTAACCTAAAGATAAATTATAAGATGAAAACTATCTAATTCTCTCTAAGATAGGTTAATAAAAGCTTATATAAGAAGGTATTAATATTTAGTAGGAAGAAGCTCGCTATGATATTAAAGAATAGCAATATAGATATTCACATTAATATAAGCTAAGATTCATACCTCTCTAGATTATAGGGATATCTATTAGAGGATATAGATTAAGGAAGGAGAAAAATAGAAAACCACCTTTCAGACATAATATAGCTATTTTAAGTATATAGTAGTTCCTTCAGCTTAACTAATACTCTATAGCTTTTTAAGTTCTAATTAATAAGGCTCTAGTAGGATTAAAAAATATAATATATAATATGCCTAGGTAATATATTAATCTTCTATTAAATTATAAAAAGTTATTAGAAAGGCTAAAAGAATACAATCTATTTATAAAGCTCTTAAAGGCCAATTTAATACTACAGAAATAGAATTCCTAGGATATATTATATACCTAAGAGGAGTGAATATAGACCTAGAAACTTAAAATTATTATAAAAGATTATTTATTAGATTTATAGACTATTTTAGATAATTTATTATAGGATTCCTAAAAATTATTATATTACTAACTAAAATAACCTGAGAAGGACTAGGAAGTACTAAAGGAGACTATAAATAAAGAAAGGAAGAGTTAGTACTACTAGATTAGGGGGCGTTCTCTAATATCTTATTTAGATAGTATTACTATCTAGTTCTTCAGGCAGATAGTAGGACTAGGTAGTAAAGTTAATTTATATACCTAAGTAGATAAAATAGATAGTATTCTAGTAACGGCGTGTTTTTAGTATTATATAGTTAGTAAGCCTATAAGCCTGCGAGCCTGCAGGTATATATATAGGCTAGCGTATACCTAAGCGTGTATATACGAGTATCGACTTTTTATTAGCAGCTAGCCAGGAGGTGCTGTAAGATCTAGATAACTTTCTTAACGCGTTATTATTAAGGTTTATATAGGGTCTTAAAGATATAAGGAAAGAGTGTCTAATATTTAATAAGATAAATTACTAAAGTCCTACTACTAACTTTAGCTCTTCCTTAAGTAGTAAAAAACTCTTTTATTCCTTTTAATAGCTAGAACTCCTCCGACCAGCTATTAATACTAATACTAATACTAATACTATTACTATTAGTCTACTATTCTTCACTACTATCTAGCCTATATTAGCTTAAATAGCCGCTTAGTACTACTTAGTACTACTTAAGGCTACTAGCTAGGGTAGTCTCTAATACTATCTCCTCTCTTAAGACTTAAGCTGTCCTTAGCTCGCTTAGTATCCGTTTTAAGATTAATATATACTATACTTATAGTACTAAATTTTAAGTCGCTTATTTCCTCTTCCTTATAACTCTATATTACTGCTATTATTATGTCCTACTTAGTAAGCCAGCCTATTAGTTTTAAATCTTATTAGGCCTATTTTAGGCTATTATTATACTAGCTAACTCTATCTAGCTATTATCTACTATATCTATACTATCCCTAGCTAAACGTTAGTTATAAGATATAAAGTCTAGTATAGAGTCTAGGAATCTATATATAAGATATCTAGATAGCTACTATAATAGTTATAATAATAAGAGGATAGAAGTTTATAAATTTAGAATTAGTAAGGATCCTTAGAGGCTGGTCCTATTATTAGGTAATTACTTTATAGTATATTCCTTTAGCTCGATTTAGTTTATAAACTACTAGTTTAGCTTTTTTATAGGTACCTAAACTCGTTAAGGCTTAGATACTAGAGATTAGATCTTTAATTAACTCTAAACCTAATAGATTAGCTACTAATAGGACTTCTAGGTCTTATAAGGAGTAGCTAGATATCCGCTCTAAGGCTAAGAAGATTATTAATATAATATAGGAGTATATTCCTTCTTTATCTATAGTTAATTTAATCTAACCTTTATAGTACTTTTCTGAAGTATTCTAAAGAGTTATACGCCTAATACTAGTAATAATACTCTAGTCTAGTCTAGACTAATTCTATAAGACTATAATTACTCTATTCTTAAGATCGCTTAGAAAGAGGAGTAGAATTTAGAAACCTCGGGCTATTAAGGAGGTTATCGACGATAATAATCTGATTATAGCCGCTTTATCTCCTTTAATTACTACTCTCCCTTTTTAGCTTTATTTAGTACTAATTAGCCCTTAGAAATATTAGATATATCTACTTAGCTATATTAATCCTATTTACTATCTCGGTTAATATAGTTACTATAATACTAACTCTAATAGAGTAACGGAAAGTATAATAGATATAATATTATTAATATATCCTGCTATCCCTAAGTCTATACCTAAATTCCTCCTTTAACGTTTTAGATATTAGAATAGCCTTTATTAATATTTACTCTTAGTAACTTAATCTACTATAGTCTTATCCCCTTCTTAGCATTATATAATATATATTACTTACTTACTAGTTCTATTACCTATTATCCAGGCTTCTATAGCTATATATATATATATATATATAAATAATAGAGAAATTTACTTCCCTTTTCTAACTAGTATATTATATTACTTCCTTACTTATCTTCTATAGCTTTAACAACTTTAATAAAAGCTATTAAATAGAAGTATTCTCTATCTTATCTGTCTCCTTTATCATTTATATTACTTCATTCCTTAGACTATTCTAGTCTAGTAAGTCTTCTACTAAAATAAGCTAGAAAGCGCTATTAAAACCTAAGAGAACCTTTTTAAGAAAAATGAGGAAAAGTTAACTTTTATTCTATATTAATCTTACTCTACCTTCCTTTCTATTTATTTATCCCTTTTAATCTTCCTCTAGAATCTTATAAGTATTAATAGGCTTAAATTTAGTCCTTTTTCTAATTATTCTTTTCTCTTAAAGATAATCTTTCTACTTAAAAAGATATTCTTATTATTCTTCTATATTCTTTTTCTATTTTTAATCCTTCCTACTTTATAGATATCCTCTTTATTTTCTAATAACCTTATTACTATATATCAGTCCGGGTGTCTTAATAACCCTTTCTAGGCTTATAATTCTAATAGTATTATATAGAAGATTAGATAGATAGTTTTATAGCTTAATAAAAATACTTTATAAACTTATTTATCTATCTTTTCTTAAATTATTCCTAGATTATAATATTTATAGTCTAGTTTCTTCTTTAGGTAAGAGGAGTTAATATTCCTAATAGATACTAATACCTAATCCCTTATTTTATACTCTTTATAGATTTTTCCCTATTTATTATTAGCTTTTAATCTTAATAAGCTTTCTCTAGGTTCTTTCTAAGTTATTTATATAATTTAATTACCTTTTTAGCTAATATAGCTGTATATAGGCTTCTTACTCTAAATTAGTCTATTTCTTAGAGTTTACCACCTCTTATGTAATATCCTTAGTTAGCTTAGAAAGGTATAAATCTAGTAGCTATATAGATACTGTTATTATATATATAATTTATTATTAGTAGTTATATTACCTAATTATCTTATTCTAGATTATAGTAGCTTCTTAGGTACTACTTAAGGGTCTAATTTTACCTCACTATTTAACTATTTATCTATAAATAGTAAGTTAATAAGAGTATTCTTCTTAATTATAGGCCTTATTAAAAGTCATCTAGTAAGCTAATTTTATAATAAGGCCTCTATCTTGGAGGATTAATTCTAGAACCCTATAAAGTTAAATTACCTCTCTTATATAGGCTTCTATAAGTTCTATTATACTTAGTTTCTTCTAGATTAGAATATAGTAAGCTATCTTAATAGATCTATCTACTAGAAATTAAATAAAGATTATTCTATATACTATTCCTATTATCTTTAAAGGTAGTAGACCTATAATAAAGTCTATTATAATATAATATTATATATAGCCTTTCTAGTCTTCTAATAGTTATACTAGACTATATAGTTTATATCTCCTCGCCTTTAATATAGTATAGATCTAGTAGTCCTAGATATATTCCTTTACCCCTTTATTTATTTCTTTCTAGGTTATAATCTACTTAGCCTTTCTAAGTATTCTTATATATCTAAAGTAACCTCCTATTAGGTTATTATAAGCTTCCTTAAGGATATTTTCTTTCTCTTTATATAAACCTTGCCTTATTTAGCCCTCTTTAGCTTCTTCTACCTCTTCCTCAGGTTCTAAGGCTAGTCTCTAGTATTAAGGAATATATATCTTAATATTTAATATTATTTAAAGTTAATCTATTATACTATTTAGTAATTTATCCTAATTCGTTTTTATTATACTTCCCTATTTCTAGAAGCCTTATAATACTAGCTTATTATACTCCTTTAAGTCTACTTTAATATCTATAATATAATCTAGTCTTCTAGATAGGCTATTCGCTAGGTTTAACTTCCCTAGCTAATATATAATCTAAAAATAATAATTATAGAGTCTCTTTATCTATCCTGCCTGCCTTCTATTCAAGGTCTTTATCTTTATAAACTATTATAGGTTATTATAATCTATAATTAACGTAAAAGGATCTTTAAGCCCTTCTAAGTAATACCTCTATTATTTATAGCTACTAATAATCGCGAGTAACTCTTTATTATAGATATTATAGTTCTACTCCGCCTTAATTATCTTCTATAAATAGAACGTAATTAGTCTCTATATCTTACTTCTATCTAGTTCCTTAACTAGCTATTAATATATCCCGGCTACTACTCCCCCTAAGGTATTAACTTCTACTCTTATAGGCCTATCTAGGTTAAAGTATACTAGGATTAGTACTTTTATAAAAGTATCTTATAGTTCCTAGAAGGCTTTCCTACCTTTAAGACTAATATTAATAGTAAAAAGTTCTTCTTTTCTTAATTTATAGCCTCCTTTAGTACTACCTAGCCCTTTTCGGGTTAATCTAGTTAATAGTATAGCTATTTTTAAGAAACCGTTAATAAATTATCTAAAGTAGTTTATAAATCCTATAAATATTCTTATATTTCTTACGGTTTTTAGCTCTAGCTATTTTATAACTATCTTAAGCCTTTCTAAGTCTATCTTTACCTCTTCTAGGGATATAATATATCCTAGAAACTCTATCTTAATAGTATTAAATTTACTTTTTAAGAGCTTTATAAATAGTTTATATTCTCTCAGCCTCTCTAATACCTATTAGATAAACTTTATATACTCCTCTTAGTTCTATAAGAAGATTAGTATATTATCTAGGTATATTATATAGATTATATTAATCTGGCCTACTAAAGCCTTATTAAATAGGACTTAAAAAGCCGCAGGGGGATTAGTTAAATTAAAAGGAACTACTTTATACTTAAAATAGTTATACCTAGCCTAGAAAGCTATTTTCTACTTATCCCCTTCTTTAATCTAGATTCTATAGTAAATATTCCTATAATCTAGGGGGGTATAGATCTTAGCTCCTACTAATATATCTAATAATTCCTAGATTAATAGTAATAAATAGCGATTTTTAAGCGTAATAGTATTTAGTCCCTTATAATTAATATATAGTTATAAACTACTATCCTTTTTTTTAAAAAAGGATTAGTACTCCTACTAAAGATCTTAATTAGATAATCTAGCCCCTTTATAGGTAGTCTTCTAAATATTAGTGTAATACGGCGAGTTCTACCGTAGATAGGTTATATAAGGGACTATATAGTAGTATCCTCCTTTCTATTAACTTAATTACTAGGTTATACTATATATAAGCTAGTAGTTCTTTACTATTTTCTTCCTCTAAAAAGATATCTACGTATAGCTAATACTCCTCTAAAATAGATATCTTCTTTTAGAGCTATCCTATCTCTATTTTAATAATTATATAGATATAGATATCTATATCTCTATTTTTTAATATTTTAGTAAATCTCTTCCTACTAACTATTAAAATCTTCTTATATAGGTGCTTATTAACCTATTTTAGTAAGATTAAATAGTCTTCCTCTTATAGTCGATCTTTAGATTAATTTTCTTAATCTATAGTATTCCTAGGATTATATTATAAGCTTAACTCTCTATAATAATAAATAAGACCTCCTATATAAGTTCACGGCCTTTATAGTCCTTTAAGGGAAGTTTAACTTATATTTACCTATAGATAGATAATAGTATATTAGTTACTTACTTTATTTCTAAGCCTATTACTAATTTAACTTTTAGATCTAGCTATTTTACTAGTATTAGTATAATAATATTAAGAAAGGAACTATTATCTACTAGTACTTCTATCTAGGTTAATTTAATTTAAGATATTAAAGTAAGTAGTTTAGATACTACTCCTCTAATAGAATATCCTAATTTATTAGTCCTTTTTAGTAATTCTTAAAGATTAATATAGGTAGGTAATAAGGTAAGAATCTATTTTTTATACTTTTTATCTTTTTTTAGCTCCTTATAGGCCTTCTTCTCAGGATAGATCCTTAAAAGATAGCTTATTTTACTATAAATATAAATATAATATTAGATTTTAATAAAGTCTCTTAGAGATCGCTAATCCTTCTTTTAGTCTAATTTAGCTCTCTTTAGTTCTCTCTTATTTAATTTATCCTCTTTATATAGCTTATTATCTCTCTTCCGCTTAAATCTATTAAACTTTAATAATCTAGTTAGTTATATAGTTCTTTAGAGATAGTTAGCCTTCTCCTCTACTATTAGTAGTATTTAAAGGATATTATAATTAATAGTTTATATTTTCTCTTTAATAGCTAGATTTAAGGTATTTATAAACTTAAAGATTATCCTTTCTTCTAATCTTAGTTTAACCATATTCTATCGTAGGCGTATATATCCTAAGAGCTTAGATAGTATATATATAGCCCTTTAAGAATTTATTTTTCCTACTTTTACTTAGCTACTAAGCCTATATTAGTTTAATATATAAGCCTTTAGGTCTTCCTATATAGGTTCCTAAATAAGATTTTATTCTTTCTCTAAGTCTACTTAGATTTTTTATTATATCCTTTATACCTCTACTAGATAGTATACTCTAAAGTCTACTTTCTATTATTTAGTTCTAAAGTCTGCCGATAACTAGATATAGTATCCCTTATAATTATAAACTTAATAGTTATAGTTAGCTTAATTCTTTCCTTAGAATATATATAAAAGGTTAGGTTTAAATAAATAGGATTGTTATAGCGTTTTCTCTATCTCTCTAAGCCTATTTAGGTTTAATTAAGCTATTTCTTCTAGTAATAGCTCTTTACCTACCTTTATCCTCTAATATCGAAGGCTAAGCTCTACTAATTCTTTTTCTATATTCTTTATTTTCTTCTATACCTTTAATCTAGTAATCTAAGTATCTAACTATTATTATTTTTATAGAATATCCCCTAATTTATTAGCTAGTTATAGTTAGACCCCTTCTATCTAATTATTATAAAGTTAAGGTAGTTAAGGCTATTAAGGTAACTAAAATAGTTATATTAATTATAATAATAGTAATAGCTCGTCTATATTAGCTTTTATATTATTAAATATTAATATATCGGGAGGAGTATATAATAGTAATTTTACATTAAGTATACTTATTTCCCTTTATTAAGTCTATAAAGAGCGATTCGAATATTAGGGTTTATATAGGGTCTTAAAGATATAAGGAAAGAGTATTTAATATTAAATTAGACGAATCGCTAAAGATCTAATACTAAGGAGCCGGTATTATATATAGAACTTCTTAAGAAATATTATAATAATCTATAGGCTAGCTATTTTAGAGTCGTAAAAACTAAGAAGCTTCTAAGTAAGTACTACTACTAGTCCTTACTTATAAGTAAGGAGTATATAGATACCTACTAGGAATACTAGCGAGTTAAAAACTCTTTCTAAAAGCTAGTAGGTAAACTCTAGCTACTATTACTACTATAAGAATTATAATAGGAAATTATAATAGATTTATAACTAGCCTACCGCTTAGTAAGCGTAATAGTTACGTCTTTAGTATAATCCTTATTATAATTAACCGCTATATTAAGATAGCTCTATACATTCCGACTACTAAGAAGGTCCAGGTAGTAAAGCTACTAATAATACTAGAAAAAGGGCTATTTATATAATTTAGAGTACCGAAGGGTATTATTAGTAATAAGGGATTTATATTTATAAATAAATACTAGTTATACTTCTACTACTTATATATAGTTTACTAGCGCCTTAGTACTATTTTCTACCCGTATTCAGATAGATAGACTAAAAAGTAGAACTAGATACTAGAATACTACCTTAGAATATACTATAAATAATAGTAGAATAACTAGGCAGACCTCCTATATCTAATAGAGTTTATATATAATAACGCTATATATAGTTAACTAAAACGACGCTATTTTACGCGCTTTATAAATTTAACCTAACCTTATTATAGGACGCTATAGATAGCGTCTTAAGGAAAAAGGTACTAGAAGTTTAAGAAAGACTTTATATATTAGAAAAAGAGAGGAAGTAGCTGGAAAAGTACTTCTAAAATATAATAGATTTATAAGTAAAGTATTATAATAGGAAGTACACGCCTAGGACGTTTAAGATTAGTAAGAAAGTATAGCTTTTTATTAAGGACCTACGCTTCTATCTCTTTAGTAGGAAATTAGTACTACGCTAGATAGACTCTTTTAGAATTAAAGATATAGTTAGTATATAGGCTTATACACTAGCCCTATTATTATAATACTAACGCCTTTAGCTAGTATTTAACGTCTAAAGACTAAAGCCCTATAAAACTAGGCTAGATATATCTAAAGTATAAGAGCTGCCGGGTCTAGAACTAATAAATAAGAATAGTAATTACTACTATAAAGTAGAAGAAATCCTTAAAGCTATAGGCAGGGGACCTAGAAAGAAGTATCTTATTAAATAAAAGAGATACTTACATATATATAACTAATAGATTAGTAGGGAAGACCGAAAAGGAGCTAAGAAGCTTAGAAATAAATTCGATATATAGGTAAAAACTAGTTTACTTATCCTAGAAGGGAGATATAACTATTATACTAGTAATAGTAATTAATATATTAGTATTATATACCTAGCTAGTAAGGTAAACCTAGAAAAGTAAACTATTAATACTAAATAAAAGTAGAGAAGACCTAAGGGCTATATAACTATTAGCTAGAAAAGAAGAATTAGCTAAGACTAATTTAGAAGAGCTAACTTTATCTTAACCCTAGTATTAGGAAGCGCTAGAAATACTAGTACTAAAAATAGAAGATATAAAGGTAGGAGTAAGAAATTTTATACTCTTAGTAGGACTTCTAGAGGAAGTATAATAAGACGAGATAGGTATAAAAGGGCTATATATATTACGCGAGCTATCGGCGCTATAATAGTTAATAAGAGGGAGGCTATATAAATAGGTTAGTATATAGATAAATATAAAGTATAAGAGAGGAGTAACTATACCGCGGAGCGTTTTAGGTTATATAAACTCTTAAGAGTAGTAGTAGTATACTTAACGTACAGGATTAGTAAAGTAAAGTAATTAGTAGTAGAAATAGGCCGCTTACGTAGTATAAGTATAATACTACTTCTCTTCTTTCTCTTTTTAAAAGTAGTAAAGCGCTGCCCGAAGCTCTTAATAAAGTATTTAAAGTTATTCTTAGCCTCTTTAGAACTACTAGCTATAGCCTCTTAATAAATAAGTAGCCTAGCTAGGAAGATATTATATTTAGGAACTAGATAGGAAGGTACCTAGGTATAGATTAATAAGAAGAATAAAGAAGGAGAATAAGTAGAGAGTAAATAAAGTAAAGATCTATAGGGATATATT
This sequence comes from Myrmaecium sp. VS I D KN 1, assembly GCA_019775845.1. NCBI lineage: Eukaryota > Fungi > Ascomycota > Dothideomycetes > Valsariales > Valsariaceae > Myrmaecium > Myrmaecium sp. VS I D KN 1. The sequence goes on along the minus strand of JADQAV010000017.1, from coordinate 816,888 downwards.
TATACTAAATATAAATATAGTAGAAGTACTTCTTTATTATAATATTACTATTTATCTAGATATCGTATTTACTATAGTTAGCCTAACGCTTAATATACTTAGAGTAGGTATTAATAGCTAACTACTCTACTATATATTATAACTAGATAGTAACTAGTATATAAGGTAATTATAAAATATTAGTATTATATATAAGGAAATAAATATAAGGAATATAAGTATACTATAAGGAGGTCGAATAGTTACCGACGGGGAGTTATAAGAGGATATATTATCCTATTACCGGGATTAATAGACGTAGTATAAGACGAGGGCGATATCTCCTAAATAATTATTATATACTAGGAGCGAGGGATAGAGGGCTTACGAGATAATATAATAAGAGAGTCTTTATAATTATAGTCGGTAGCGGGAGGCGTATAGCGAGGAGAGATAGAATAGTAAGTATTATTATAGCTAGGATATTTACTACCTTAGTAGCTTAAGTATAACTTAGTTATATTAAGTATAATAAAGGACGGCAACGAGCGTTATATAGAGATAATATAAAGAAATAATAATAGATATAATAGAGGGAGGTATTATTAGCTACTATAAAGAAGAGATAAAAGAGAAAGAGAAGTAATAAAAGTAATACTATTTTAAGAGCGACGAACTATAGTTTATATATATATTATATATAAGCGAAACGTAGTAAAAGCGGAAGGAATAATAGGCTAAAGGCTAGAATAATAACTAATAATATTTTTATTATCGTAATAGGACCCTAAGGCCGTAGAAGCGTTCTTTTTAGGAAGAAAGATAATTATAAAACTCGCGGAGCTTTAAGATATTAAGTTATTTAGGAGCTTTAGGCGAGATATTAGAGATATATAGGTAAGGTATAAGCGAAGCTTAGCTTATATAAGTACTTAAGGAAGTAGGGAAAACGGAGTATCTTATTAGGATTAGTTTATATACTACGAGTAATACTACCTTATTAATACTTAACTACGCTAGTTACTACCCTTTTCCTAATAATAATAAGATAAGTTATTAGAGATCTTTATTAGTATTAAAGTAATATACCTCCGTTTTACTATCTCTATACCTAATATAGTATCTATCTATATATCTTATATATAGATTTCTTAACTTATTACTAGCTTTAGTATCTTATAAACGTCGTTTCGCTAAGGAAGAAGTAGGTATAACGGGTAAATACTAAATAAAGTTAGCTAGTATAATAATAGCTTAAAATAAGCCTAATAGGATTTAAAACTAGTAGGCTAACTTACCGGATAGAAGATAGTATTAGTAGTAGTATAGAGATATAAAGAATAAGAAGTAAGTAACTTTAATTTTAGTATTATAAGTATAGTATATATTAATCCTAAAGCGGACGCTAAGCGAGTTAAGAATAACTTAAGTCTTAAAAAAGGGATAGTATTAGAAACTACCCTAGCTAGTAACCTAAGGAGGTACTAAGTAGCCTTAGGTAGTACTAAATAAGTTTAAGTGCGCTAAATAGTACTAAGCGGCCCTCTAAGCTAATATAGGCTAGATAGCGCTAAAGAATAGTAAACTAGAACTTATACTAATACTAAAGGTAATAATAATAGTATTAATAGTTAAATAGAGGAGGACTAGCTACTAGAAGATATAAGGGAGTTTTCTACTACTTAAGGGATATTATAGTCTAAACCGCGGCTAAGAATAGCTTAATAGATTAACTATAAGATAAGAAGAATTATCTAAGGAAGGAAAGTTAAGAGTATAAGGGGGCTCGCTAGTTCGTACGGTACCCCTAAGAGGTTATATATATAAGTATATAATAGTTATATATTAGTTTACGAAGCCTTACTTCTAGTAAAATAAGTCTTTAACCTCCCTACCTTTAGGCCCCTAATCTTACCCTCTTCCTCCCCTTCTCTAGGCTATAGTATACCTTTATAAAATAGTAATTAACTATTTATACTATAGCGGTCGACTATAGTTAACTATCTTCCTTATTAAGGTGTAGTATTAGCTTCTATATTAGCTTAATATCCTCTTCTCTTATTATAAGGAGTTAACTACTTCTTTTTTATAGCTACCGCTCCCCTCCGGTTTCTAAATACTTTATATAAGGTAGCGGTATATTATATAATTACTACTTCTTTTTATTCTTTATAATACTACTTAACTACTTCTCTATCTAGTTTCGTTTATAAATAGGAGCTCTCCTTCCTTTATTTCTACTTTCTTTTCTTTTTACTATCTTTAACTACTAGCTCTATCCCTATTTCTCTCTTTATCTCTCTTTTCTACTATCCTACTACTACTCTTATATTATAACTTATCCTTCTCTCTAGTAGAGTTACTAATATTAGTATCGAATTTTTATCTATTCCGGCCTATAAGATAGATTTTTACTTATATAACTATATTAATATTCTTTATCTAGTATAAAGTCTAGTAAATACCTACTTATTTCTTTCTTCTTTAGGTTAATAGCTAGGATCGTCTCTTAATTATAATTTAGTAGGTAAATACTAAGGTCCGGTCTTTTATATAATAGTTCTTACTAATATTAGTTTCCTAGCTCGTAATAGCCTGTTAATCCTATATTAACGCTATATTAATTACCTCTTATAGTACTCCTTTCTCTGTCTACTACGCTTATAGTCCGTATAGGAATTTCGGGAATATTATATAAATTACTAGGTTTTACGAGGGCGCCTATATATCTTATAAATAGAAGTCCTATTAGTAGCGTTATCCTTATTAAAACGGCTAGGAGGTTTTTATACCTTCTACGCCCCTAGCCGTTCTTCCTCCTAATATTTATATTATAGAGGATTAGCCGTACGTATATTATTCCGTTTTTATCTAGTATAATCTAGTACCTTTACCTCTTTTTACCTTAAGAATTTAGTTAGTAGTCTATAAAGTAAATAAAAGTCCTTACCTCTTTACTACTATATTCTTCTTCTACTAGTACTTATTATTAGGAAGCTCCTTCCTCTTATATAAGCTAGTCTTTTAAGGCTATTATATCTTCTAGTATAACTTTCGATTTCTAGGCAGGCCTAGTATATTCTACTTATTTTACTAAATTTTATACCTACTAGCCTCTTCCTATCTTTATATAATACTTATTAATAATCTTCTTAATTATATATTCGTCTTTATTATCCTACTATATTAGTAGGGGTTATAAGTTATCTATTTACTAGGAAGGTAAGGGGTTATTCGCTACTAAGTAAACTTAATTTATATAGAAGACGTTATAAATTCTAGGGGAAATATCTAATTATATAGTATATAAGTCTATAGTCTCTAGGATAATATATTTAGTATTTTTCTAATCTAGTTTCTTATATAGCCGTATTATATAAATATTCTTTAGAGAAAGCTAGACCTTATCCCCTATATAGTATTCTAGAGCTAGATCTTTCCTTTTATTTACCTAGCGTCTAGCTTCCTATTAAGTATAAGCTATAAACGCTTTTACCTATTTAAGTATATTCCTAATAGTTTATATAATTTTATTTATAAGGAGGTCCTAGTCCTAGCTAGGGCTTCTTCTAGTAGTTCCTTTAGTTTAAAAGGGGATAACTCGAACCTATAAGATAAAAAGAAGGGGCTAGCTCTTATTATAGTATTTATATAAGTATTAAGAGCTAGTTTAGCTAAGGGGAGTAGCCTTACCTAGTTACTTTAGTCGAAATAGATATAGGCTCTAAGATAGGCTTCTATAGTATTATTAATCCTTTTTATAACGCCGTTTATTTATAGATAATACGCCGTGCTTAGGTGCCTCTTAACTCTATTAACCTATATATATATAACTAAATTTCTCCTATGAATTAAGTACCCCTATCTAAGGTAATTACTTTAGGGGAGTTATAGTATTATACGAAGCTTTAGACTATAAACTTAGCTAAATATTCTATTATTTATTTTCTTACTTCTTCGAAGATTATACTCCTTATTAGCCGGTCTATAATAATAAGGATATTTATACGACCTCTACTTTCTAAGAAGTTAGTTATAAAGTCTATTAATATTTCCTACTATAGTTTATTAGGGATAGGTAAAGGTTTTAAAGTTCTTATTTCGACTACTAGAAAGCCTTAGTTCTCCTATATATAATATAATTTTATATAAATTATCTTATATCCTTACTTATATTTAGCTAGAAATATGCTCGGGTGATATAAATATATATTTATTCCCGTTTTAAATATCTAGCTAGTATTAAGTCGTAGGCTTCCTAGATAATCTTTATATATAATAGTTTATACTTTAGTACCTAGCGTCTTTTCTAGTAAGGGATAAAGCCTTCCTTATCTAGTTTATATTCTCCTATAGAGATCTTAAGCTAAAGCTATAAGGGGAATTACTAGGCTCTACTTTATATAATCTAGATTACTTTCTAATAAATTTTATTATAGTTCTTAGCTAGTTCCTATTCCGAAGGAATCTCTTCTACTAAGATAGAAGTTAGTAGTAAGGCTATTATATATCCCCTTAGAACTAGTTAGTAGAGTATTTAAATTATATAACTAATTACTTATTTATCTATATTATTTAGTATATCTTATATCCTCTTTAATAGGGCGTCTACTACCCTATTCTCGGTACCTTTCTTATAATAGAAGTAGAAGTTAAACCGGGTAAAGAATAGCTACTATTATATATATCTCTCTATTAATTTCCTAGGGCTAAAGAAGTACTCTAAGTTCCGGTAATTTATAATAATCTCGAATTTCTTAACTAATCTTAGCTTTAAGTCCTATTCCTCTAAATAATATACGACGGCTAGTAGTTCCTTATTATAGATCTCGTAGTTATACTCGGCTAGTAAGTTCTTCTTTAAGAAGAAGATATATAGCTTAAATAAACTATCTTCGCTATACTAAGAGAGGACTCCCTTAATATTATCGTTATATAAAGGGGGCTAAATACTATAAGTACCGGCCCTTCTAAGAATATCTTCTTTAGCTTTATAAAGGCGTCTTAATAGTCCTTTATCTATCTAAAAGCCTTATTCTTATAAGTAAGTTCTACTAGCGGTCGTACGACCTTTAAAAGGTCCTTTATAAGGTATTAGTAGAAATTAGTAAAGCCTAGGAATTCCTTAACTTTTTTAACGGAAAATAAGGCTTCTTATTCCTATATTATTTTAACCTTTATAGGATCTATCTATACTCCTCCTCCTATTTATATAATAAATCCGAGGTACTTAGTCTCCTTTACTTTAAATTTATACTTATTAATATTTAGGTAAAGCCCGGCTTCCTTTAACTTCTCTAATATCTTTTTAACTTTTATATAATAGTCTTTTAAGCTCCCGTCTAAGTATATTAATATATCGTCTTTATAGGCTAAGTAGAATTTATTTAAGTACTTCCTTAGGGTCTAGTTAATATACTTTTAGAAAGTATTTAGGGTATTTATAAAGCTAAAAGGAGTAACTAGTTATATATATAAGCTATATCTTATATAAAAGGCTATTATCTACTCCTTTCCTTCGGCGATTTAGATCTTATAGAAGGCTATATTAGTATCTAATTTTATAAACTATTTAGCTTAACTAATCTACCTAAGGGTCTTATAGATTAACGGTAAAGAATATCTATCCTTTTTTATAATTATATTTAGGGTTTAGTAGTTTATATAGAAGCGTAGGCCTCTTCCTAGCTTTTATATAAAAAGGACTAGGGCTACTACGGAAGAATAGCTAACCTAGAAAAAGTTCTTATTTAAGAGTTTAATAAGTATTTTATTTAATACTATTAGTTTATCTTAAATTATATTATATAGAGGGCCCTATATTATTTCTAGCTCCTTTCTATCCTTTCGTATAAGCTTAGTATTATAATTAATCCTAGGGCCCCGGTATAGTAGAAGTAAGGAGATATTTTCCGGTTTAAATAAATCTAAGTAAGCCTAATATTATTTAGGTAGGCTTATACGAGGGTTAACCTTCTTTTTAAATATAAGAGCCTTCTAGATATCCCCTAAAGTTACTATAAATACTTAGACTTCTCCCCTTTTCCTTCTTTTTCTTAATAAGGCTCCTATAATAGAGGTATATACTTAAATAATTTCTATTTTTAGTAGGGGTTTCCTCCCCCTATGCCGTAGTTTAACCCCTATTATATAAAGGAAGATCCTCCCTCTCTTTAAGTTTATTTAGGTATTATAGTAGTCTAGCTATAACTTCCCTAAGATTAGATTATATTTTAGATAATCTAGGAGGATATAGAAATAGGCTCCCTCTTTTTTATATATTTTAATATCTAGCCTTACTTATATAAATTTATATAATTTAGCCTTCCCCTCTAGCTACCCCGTTTACTCTTCTAAATTTAATTTTAAAGGTCGGAAGCTAATACTTTCGTATAAACTACTTATTAATAATTCCGTGACTTAAATACTTATTATCTACTAGAGTATATATTATATATACCTTATTAACTATCGTATAGATAATAAAAGGAGATAAATTTCTACTTAATCTTTTAAAGTCTTACTAATTAAAGAGAAACTTTATAAATTCTATACTATTTATCCGGGTCCCCTCGTTCGTAACTTTATACGAGGGTTATACTTTTCCCTATTCCTTATTAGCTAACTAATACTTTCTATTATTAAAGTCCTTAGCCTCTTCTATATCTTATATAGCTACGACTTATTTAGGCCTCTAGGCTAGGAGTAGCTAGTACTACCTAGCGAAGTAATTCTTCTTATTATATTTAAAGTATACCCCTTCCGTCTATCTCTTTTATACCTTATCTTAAGTTACCTATTTAGCGCGTATATAAGGCTATTATCTTTATATCTTTATAGCGTTTACCTTAGTTAGTTCCTAATCTTTCTAATTCTAGTTATAAGATAGTTAAGTAGGGGCCCGAGACTAGAATATCGGTATTATATAATAACTAGTATAATTCTAGATCTAAATTACTATTTTCTAGTCCTCGTCTACTTATCTAAACTAATTATAATAGTCTTTATATAACTTAGCCCTCCTAGCCCTAATTATCTCTTATAGGAGCTTTATATTAATAGCTATTTAAAGAAGGACTTTCTTCTAGTTATCCGCTTAAGATAGGCCTCCGGCTTCGATTATAACCTTATTAAACTTATTTAGGAACTTATTTAGGTCCCGAGATCCTTACTTTATAGTATTAACTTATATAAGGGCCTTTTACTAACTAATAATATCCTTAAAGGTAATATTTATAATTTAGTATAGCTTATCTACCTATAATACCTTATTATTTCCTTCCTTTATATAAATTTAAGGTAAGATCTTCTAAGCGGCCTTTCTACTTAGACGGCTAAAAATATACTAAGCCTTCTTCTCCTTTATATTTAAGTAACGGGCGTCTATTACTAGTTTTATATAAAGGTTTATCTTAAACGTAGGGTACTTCTTTAGGTTATTATAAGTATATTAGGTCGGGTTAAAGAAGTATAATCTTAGTAGGGCTTTAGCTATTATAGTCAGGACTTTAGTAGTAGAGGTAGTAGAGAGCGTCGCTATAGCCGCTCTCTAGTTCTAAAGTAATTTAATTTCTATATAAAGTATTTTAATTACGCGGTTCTACTACTAGGCGGTTATAAGCTTATTATATAATTATATAACCTCTTTAGCGAGAGTATCTAGATTAATATCTAATATCTCTATATTAGCTATATAGTACCTAGGGAACCTAGCGTACTAGAAAGAGATAATCTTAATATTATAGTCTAAACCGTAGCTAAGAATAGCCTAATAGATTAACTATAAAATAAGAAGGATTATCTAAGGAAGGAAAGTTAAGAGTATAAGGGGGCTTACTAGTTTATATAGTATCCCTAGGAGGTTACGTACATAAGTACGTAATAATTATATATTAGCTTATAAAGTCTTACCTCTAATAAGGTAAGTCTTTAGCCTCCCTAGCCTTAGGCCCCTAATAAGGGAGAGCTAAAGGTAGTATTAGATCTTTAGCGATTTATCTTATTTAATATTAAATACTCTTTCCTTATATCTTTAAGACCCTATATAAACCTTAATAAGCGCTACCTAAACCTACTTAGTACTACCTAAGGCTACTTAGTGCCTCCTCAGGCTGCTAGCTAGGGTAGTTTCTAATAGGTAGACCCTTATAAAGGGACTCGAGCTGTATAATATAGAAAGGCCGGGTAAAATACCTAATACTACTAAATACTACTAATTAAAGATCTTATAAAGGGCGCGAACTAAATTAACTATATAATAATAAGCTAGTTAGATATAGGAAAAGATTAAGTATTATTCTAAGGTAAAGTAGAAAGTATAGTAGAGCTCCTAATTTAAGTAGAGCTGGAACTTATATTCCTAAGTATAATTTCTACAGTAGATATATAAGAGTTACTAATTATATATATATAAATTCTAGTATAAGCGTAAATATAATTAACTAGAAGTATATACTTATTAAATAGGATAGAGCTGAATAAGTATATAAGGAGTTATAAAAGATTTTAGAGGAGTACTTTATAGGTAATAAATCAGCCCTAGTCTATTTTATTATCCTAGTAGTTATCTAGATTACCTAAATAGTCTATCTAGATATAGATAGGCCGGCTTTATTTTTAGACTTTTCTATAGTAATACCTAGCTTCCTAGTATAAAGGCTAGGCTTCTAGCTTTTTATAGAGTTTTCTATTAATTTAAAATTAACTTGGTGGAGCTAGTTAGCTAGTTCTAGGCCTAAGTCTGGGCCTTAGTTAATTCTGAATTATCTAAGTCTAGGCCCTAGTTAATTCTAAATAATTAGAGTCTAGGGCCCTAGGCCTTAGTAAATTCTAATTTATTTAGTTCTAGGCCCCGCGTAATTCTATATTAGCTAGTTCTTTACTTTAGTTTCTAGTATTATAACCATCTTATAATGCTTTTATTTAGTAGTTTTAATACATTATAACTATATTATAATGCCTTATTTTGATAATAATAATAATAAGACTATTACTAGTCCTTATAAGATTACTGAAATTAAAGTAGGGGAGTAACTAAATAATATACTATTATAATATATATAAAGTTTATTATTATTAACTAATATCTAAGGTATACTACTCGTTATAAAAGTACTTAACTATAGAGTAGATAAGGGAGGTATAATACCTACCCTCTTAGGACTTCTAGCGCTCTTATAGGCTAAATTCTACTAGACTTAGAAAGCCGCTTATAGTGATAAGAATATAAAAAACTTAAAATTCTATTATTAGAATAATTTAAACAGACCCTTACTAATGAGCCTATAATGTTTACTATTAAGTACTAGATATACCTCTACTATTAATATATAGTTTTCTAGTATCTTAGTACTACTTTCTATCTATATACCTATAGTAGATAATTTGCTTAAGTATTAGAGCTAAACCCTTAAATACTATTTAAGAGTCTATAATAGGAAAAAATAAGATAATTAGATAAATCTCTAATACCTTCCCAGTAGAGTCTATATAAAATAATCTGATATATAATAATAATTAAGACAATACTAACTTGCATACTATATACTTAAAACTTAGTTCTAATTTAGGATATTATAAGGGGCGTCCTAATAGAAGAGGTACTAAAGGTATAAAAGAAACTCTATATAATAGAGAAACCTAGAGGATGATTTTAGAAAGGCACGCCGTACTTCTGGAATAAAATAAATTTATAGGTATAATACTATACTTTAAAGTATATATCTAAGATATTTAAGATTAGTAAGAAAGTATAATTCTTTATAAAGGATCTATACCTTTAGTTTCCTAGTATAAGTCTGGTATCTACTTAATAGACCCTTTATTAAAACTAAGGCATTATAATAAGGTTATAGAATGTTTAAGGTATCAGATAAAGGTATTATAAATATAGTTATAATCTGCCAGAAATATCAGAAACTAAGGAACTAGAATTAGTTAATCTCTGGGGCTTAGTACTAGATAGTTTAAAATTATATAAGGGCTATAATTAGATAATCTGAAATTAAATAAGGCTTAGAATCAGGCAGGAAACTGGCTAACTAGCTCTACCTAAGTAATTTTAAAATAATAAAAAGCTCCATAAATAGCTAGAAGCTTAGCCCCTTATACTAGGAGCTCGGCGTTAATATAATAAAGCCTATAGATAAGGGCTACCTATCTTTAACTAGATAGCTATGCGGTTAATAAAAGAACGCGTCTATAGAACGTAAAAACCTATAGTATATTATAGGAATACTCTGCTATTTTCTCTATGAAACTCTTGCACTTCTATAACTTCTTATAAGGTTAGTAAAAGAATAGCCGGATCTAACTATATATATAATATATCTCCTTTTGGATTTTTCTAGTTACTCCAGTGCTTAGTTATCTATAATACCGGTAACTATATAGATGTATTTTTTTATCGGTATAATAGCCTATCTAAGTAATCTAGATAATTACTAGGATAGTAAAATAAACTAGGTCTTATTTATCACTTATTAAATACTCCTCTAGATCTTTTATAACCCCTTATATACTTAGTTAGCTCTATTATATTTACTATAATTACTAATCTTTTAAGTAAGTCCCGTCTTTGCATGGTTTCTTATATAATTAGTATATATATACTAACTCTACTACTTTAATAATATCTTCTTCTACTAATTTTGTTAAAACTAAGGCATTATAATATGGTTATAATATATAAAAACCACTAAATAAAGGTATTATAAGATGGTTATAATATACCAGAAACTAAGGTAAAGAACTAGCTGATCTGGAATCAGGCTAAGCCCAAAATTATATAATTTAAAGTTAACTAAGGCCTAGACTTAGATAAGTTAGAATTAAGTAAGGCCTAGACTTAGATAATTTAAAATTAACTAGGGCCTAGAATTAGACCTAGACCTAGCTAACTAGTTCTACCTAGTTAAGTTTAGTTTAATAGAAAACTCTATAAAAAGCTTAGAAGCCTAGAGGCTAGCCCCTATACTAAGAGCTTAGTATTACTATAGTAAAGTTATAAATAAGGCCTACCTATCTATATCTAGACAGATTATCTAAGTAATTAAGATAACTACTAGGATAATAACGAGGGCAGGTTTATTACCTATAAAATACTATTCTGAATTTCCGGCTCTATCCTTTTTAACAGATACTACCTATAATATAATATATAAAGGTATTTAAAGCTATTTTATATTTTAATCTAGTAGGAGAGTATCTTATTTTAATATTATAATATATATTATGTAATAAGTATTACAGACTTATTATCTTATTAAAGCCTTAAAGGTAAAATTTAGTCGTTGCTTTATAATAAATATATACCCCCTATATCTCTATTCTATATACTCTTTAATCTATCACCACCCTTAGTATAATAAGTATATATTAATACTTTCTTAATAGAGAAGGCCCTTATTACTAACTATATAGTAGATACATTACCAGCTATAATATTATTATATAGTAATTATTATAAATTATATAAATAACTATATAATAACAGCATTTTTAGTATAGTAATATATAAATAGAAAATTAACTAGATAGAAATATAGATAGATAGATAAATATACCCTATCCTTACTTCTTCTAGTAGATATATAAAATAGGCAAGCTAAACTAATTATAAAAGTACTTAATAAGGAGGGTGTAATACTTAAGCTACTAGTACGCGGTTAACTAATAATTCACCTTAGAATATACCTTAGAATTATTAAAGAAACTTTATATAAGAATATTTTTCAGAGGCTATAATTATCTATAGACTCTTCTAGTTAATTTTATAAGTTGTATAAAGTAGTAATATTAGTAGTATAGGTTTTTTTTATTAACTAAGAGACTAATAATCTAGTTCTTAAAGTTATAAAAAACACTATAAAAAGAAGAATGTTTAGGAGCAGGGGATACTATATACACTACTCTAAAGTACCGCCTAGCTCTGCGTACGTCCATTCGGCGAGCCCATTAACGTGGAACCTGGAAGAGGTCCAACTAATTTTGCCCCTTACATCCGTGATGTATTCACGTGTCTGTGTCACCCTATACCAGTATATACAGCATTAACCTATACAGTGTATTGCCATCGCCGGTGGTTAGCTTACGCCATGCCAAGGGGGTGTAGTATATCTGGGCTCGTGAGGCTGGTGGTTGGCGCACGCGTCACTTTTGCTGATGGGAGAATATGTAGAGATCCCATGTCCCTACCAATCAAAAGCCCTTGCGGGACTGTTACTATTTCTCTTTACCTACCTACTAAACAAGACGTACATGCAAACACGCTAACGGAACACACGCGCCAAAACGCCTCCGTGCCCATATCCCGTTTCTTCTCCTTAGCCGCAGTCGCGTATGTACGCGAAACGCGCATGGCGTAGGGCAGCGAGAGCTTTTCGCGTTTTCTACTGTGGAGACTGGGGTTTCTGAACGCATCCACCATCTACCAAATGGAGCTTACGGAGGCTTTTGGCGCGTGCGATCAACTGTTCCACTCGACACCTTCTGACGAGTCCTTATGCTGCTTCTCCGCCTCCCCGGATGTTTCACTGCCTTTCAATGTTACAGTGGATTTGGTCGAGATGCATCGCGGTCTCAGAAAGCGATGAAATGGTGGGACATGACCACGCGCGGACAGGAAGAATGCGGCGCCGGCATGATGCGCTCGGCTAGGATTCACCTCAGGTTGTCAACGGGCAGCTGGCGCGCCCCGTGATCGCCGTCGTGACAGCTGCTAGGTACTTACTTTTGGCTGGGACCCGGACAGAGGTCCCTTCACTCGCATGAAGCCGAAATGCCGACGGCGTGCTCCTAGCCAAATGATGTACACTTAACGTTACTCCATTCCCTAGAGGACTGCACAGTACAAGGCGACATCAGAGATGGCAATGACTACAACCTGGACTATCGAAAGACGCCAGAACCTCCAGCTGGACCGTGGCATGGGCACACGCATGGAAAGTGATGAATTCGAGTGAGTGAGTGTCGATCTCAGTTATCTCGGTCGTACATATGTACGTCCTGTATTCATACGATACGCTTGCTCCTCTCTTTTCCACCTCCTTCGCTCTTCTACCTGATCGGCACGGCGGAGGAGCATGTCGGAAAGTACATCGGCTTGACTACCGTTCCTCACTACCACTAGTAACTGGAGGCAATCCAATGCATGGTCGTGAGATCTGTTTCGAGCAACGCGGACAAGCGCACACGTCCCCATCCGCCCAAGGCGAGGAGGAAGGAACCCACTACCGCGCGGGATCGACCAGAAAGGGAAACGGATGTGCTCAATGGTCACACTCGATTTCGACGGGCCTGCGTGCGCATCTGGAGAGATTTCGGCGATTCGGCGACGGCGCGAAATGAGCTCTGTCCTCCTCTGTCCCCCTTCCCCTTCCCCTTCGCGCGGACCAGAAGTGCACGAAACAACTCTGGTTCGTGCAGTACCTACTACCGTGCAGACAATACATTGCCAGGTCTGGTTGGGCTGGTAACACAAAGGCAGGCTATGGCATCTGTGCCTGATCTTCTGCCGGAGCAAATCAGGTCCCAGTCAAGAGTCTTTCCCTCCCCCGTTGTGATCAAGGCATGTGCAAGGGTTCCCCGTCACGAGTGACCATGTACGTGACATTCCGAATGCCTCGTGCAGGCGAGGGACCAGGAACAGCCTTTGCATCCGACAACGAATAGGTACCAGCGTGATGGACATATGTATGTACAACTCCAACAAAAGCATGCTGCCCCGCGGGCTGTACATACATACGGTCGCTGGCAGGCTGTCCTGCCTTGCCTTGCCTTGCAGGCAGGCACGCAGGAAGCGCGGATCTGGTAACAACAAATGGAACGCTGCGGCGTGCGGGCACCCGGCGATGTGGATAATCCTTCCTTCCATCGACCAGGGCCGCTTGCTAAGCGTGTTAGTGCCGGTGGGGAACCCCCCTTCTCCGGCCAAGGGATGCCGGAAAGGACCTCGAGTCACTGAAACTAGCTGCGCGGGACAGCGGAGCGTTGCGAAAACCTTCGTCCCTTCCGCCAGAGCGCGCGTACATACTCCGTACACACACTCCGACTCTCACACCTACAGCCGGTACATCGACAGACACGCAGGTCCAAAACGACGCCTGTTAGGTAGCGGAGGACTGGAGCGATTGAATACTGTATGGATATAATATGCACTATGTACGTACTGTACTCAATGGACGTATACTTCTTGCATACATACATACGTACTATACTCGGGATACCGCCCGGTTAGGGAGTACTCCAGTCCCTACTAGTACAGTACATAATTCTATCAGATAAGGTCGGAAACAGGCTGGACTGGACTGCGGCTGAGCTACCTAACGCCATCTCGTCACCCACCGTCCACCTATAATTGCTACTCCTACAATAAGGGCGTGTTTACTAGGGGCGTTTTTTTAAGCCTTAGTGTTTTTATCGGTAGGGGCAGGAATCGGTGGCGCCGGGCTAGGCGGCTCTTCGGGGGCGTTAGTATTTACAGTAGAACCTAGGGATATTTACTAGTATATTTCTATATAAATTTATTAATAAGACGATGTTTCTAAGAATTTAAGAGAGTTCTACTTATAAATACTATACCTATCTAACTACCCCCCCCCCTAATATCGCCGCCTACTACTACTACTACTACTTATATACTATATATCTAGTATTAGTAATATATTTAATAGTAATAGTATTACGCCTTAAGTAAGCTTACTACTACTATAAACGCTATAGTAAGTATTTATAATACTAATACTACCCTTATAAATACCTTCGTAAATACCCTCGTAAACGCCCTTATAGATACTCTTATAAATACCTTTATAAATACTCTTATAAGTACTAATACTACTACTATAAATATTATAGTAAGTATTTATAACGCTAATACTATTATTATAAACGCCCTTATAGATATTAGAGCTTTTATAAAAAAGTCTTTATAAATATATATATTAGAATAAGGTTATACTTAACGCGCTATTAGATACCCTTATTAAGGCGAAGAGGAAGGCTCTTAATAGTAATAATAACTTTAAGCCTACTAGTTAAAAGTTAGTAATTAAGGCTATTTAAAGAGTAATAACTTAGATAATAAATAAGTATATAGTTCTTAATAAGCTATTACTATTAAAGTTAATATAAAAGGAGTAGTAGGCTTATATTAATTAGTTTAATTAAATAATAAATCTAAATATAGAGCTAATAAAAGTACTAGAAGACGTTATAGAAGAGTACTATATAAAGTATAGTTAAATATAAAGTATCTTTTAATATACTCCCTATCCTTACTATAATTAGCTATAAGAGTTACTTAGTAGTAATCTTATAACTAATATAAGTATTATCTTTATTAACGATACTATGTATATAGAGCCTAATAATAAAGACTTATTATAGCTTCTACTTAGTATTAAATACTTACTATCTATCTTAATACTATTATTATTAACTAGCTTAGTATTAATATTCCCTATCCGTAAGAGAGCTACGTAAAACGCTACTATTACTACTAAAAGGAAGAAGAAGAAGAAGAAGGATAACTATATTAAGTAAAAATTAAGATTTATTAAAGAGTTAAACGTAATATTAACGTGTATAATATAGTTAATCTCCGTAATTAAGAAGGCTATTACTATTATTAAGCGTAACTTCTTTAAAGGCCTAGAAGAGGAAGAGAAGGACTATTTATACGTAATATTTACGTTAAATAACGCTAATAACGAGGCCTAACTCTTCCTAGTAAGTAGTAATAAAAAGAAAGTACTAAGCGGGTTAATTTTAAAAGGATATTAGTTTCTAAAGTAATAAGAAGAGCTCTAATATAGCTAATAATAAAGAGCCTTTTTAAAAGGGCGTTTTTTATATAGGAAATAGACTTATTTAAAGAACCTCTATATAGCTAGTAATATTAAGTGAAATTATTATTATTATATAATACTTATATCTACTAGAGCTATCTAGTAGGCGGCCTATATATATATTATAATATTTTCCCTCTAAGCTATTACTAACTACTATATATACTTATTACTATCGCTACTATTACTCTTACTACTATTATCTACTTACTTTATATTCTTATCTACGTTTTATTTAGAAGCTTCTTCCCTCGCGTTAATATATTATCCTTTATTAAGGAAGTTATATACTACCTTTAACGTAAATACTATATAAATCTATATTATAATAGAGTACTTTAATAGTATCTTCTATAGTATTTTAAAGCGGTTCTTTAAGATACTAGATACTCGCTTAATAATATTTCTTACGGATAATAGTATAAGTTAAAGAGTTTCTCTTCTATCTAAGGCCTCTTATTTACTACTCGCTTCTATTTATTTAAATAGTATCTTACTTTTTAATATAGTATAAGAGTAAGAGGAGAAGTACTTAAATAATTAGTATTTATAAGATAGTACTTTCTATCTAGTATAGTAAAGCCCTTCTTAATAATATCTTTAAAGATATAATTATTATAAGCTAATCCTTCCTAATTAAGTAAAACGAAGATAAAGTTACTATTAAAAATTAATAGCTATAAAGATATTCTATAATAAGAAGCTCTTATAGTTCCTCTATACTTTTTAAAACTTCGTACTAATAAAGGTATAGATATAAGTACTATTAAGAACTCTTAAATAGTCTGTAAAGTATAGCTAGAAGTAAGTATTTTATTTAATAAACTTTAATATTTCTTCCCCTAGTAAGATTACTTTCTTTTTATAAAGTAATAATAAGCCTCTAAGTACGTAATAGAAAGCGACTAAAATTAATCTTATTAACTATTATATATATTTAGCAGCGTTACGATAAAAAACCTCTTAACTAGTAATATATAAGAAGATTAATAGCTACTTAGTAGTAGTAAGGCCTAGTTTAATACTACTAAAGCTATCTTAATAGTTTATTAGCTTATAATTTATTATTAACTAGCTAAGTAATATTTTAAATAACTTTAATTAAAGGTATATTATATTAAATATATATCCTATATAGCTATTTTATAGGCCTTTAATCTATTATCCTCCTCGCCCTCTATTAGTATACTATAAATAAATATTAAATAAGATATACTTACGCCTTAATACTACTAAATAGATAAGTATATACTTAATATAAAAGATTATAGTTATTAATAGGAGGATTTTATAACGCTCTTATTACTTATAAGTAAGCTAGCTAGTAGTCTTACCTATAGTATTATAATTATTAGATATAGAAGTAAAAATTAATACTAGAAACTTAATACTACGTTTATATATCTTAGCGCCGTCTGTAATAGAAAAGCTACTTTAGGCTTACTATCTATTATAGACGGCGATTTATAGGATTTATACTTAAAGAGGTAGTTCCGGGCTCTACTATAGTACGTGCCGCTAGAAGCGTATAAATACTATCTTTTTACTATAAAAACTACTTAACTAACGGACAGGCTAGTAAACATGTCTGTATTATCACCACAACTAATTAATCTAACGAAAAAACGGCCCGAAAAAACGCCCCCAGTAAACACGCCCTAATACTACTTGCTCTTCACTTTTCCAAGCAGCGTGGGTAAAACGCGGTAGTGCACACAAACAGCGGCGCCTGGGCTCCGAGGCCTGTTCCCTGCCAGTAGTGCCCTACCCAACCGGTCCAGCCCCGCCGTCGTCGGTGGTGGGCCGTTCCCCCTGCCCCTCCCCCTGCCCCCTCACCCCTTTCCCCTTGTTTCCCTCGCCCTCCCTCCTCGTCCTGCACACGCGCCTCCCCTGTCCGCTGTGACCTCGAAGGGGACCCGAACCTCCCCTTTCCCCCACCCGTCGGGATTGTGATGGAGTAGCATGAACTCGTCGGCTCTTTTCCTGCCCAAACGCGGACGGTTGGAGAGGGAGGGAACTACGAGTCGGTTGTATCCACTTGGCTGCTGTACTGTAATGTACTTGTACTGTACTGACGACCCAACCTCATTCGTCCCCTGGGGGTACCAGGAGGTATTGAGTGGGCAAGATGGTGCCTGAGATGTACCTCCGTGTTAAAGATACATACTTACTAGTAAGTCGTTACGCACATTGCGCCGTAAGAGCTCCGGTTTCACCACTGCCCTGCCGTGTCCTGCGAACAGCTGCTTCCCTCCTCACATCGCTCATCGCCCCATCCCGCTGATACAGGCAGAGTCCTCCAGAGTGAGGTACCGACGACTACTACCGCCGCTACGACCATCGTCACAGTACCTACCTACCTTACTACCACTGAGGTACGTACATCACTACCACTCCTAGTACCTTAGTACCTCTATCACCTCCCATCCTTCCTGCTCTCACCCACCTCCATCTTTCTCTCTCTCTCCCTCCGACCCTTCGACCTTCTTTCCCTCGCCGACACGGTGCAGCTGCTCGCGTTTAACTCTCTTTCTTCCTTCCACGCACTACGCCTGCATTGCATTGCATTGGTCCGGCTCCGCAGTCGCGTTCGCACTCACACTCGCACCCAGCCCCAGCCCCAGCCCGCATCGCACCGAACCGCACCCCTTCAACCTTCTTTTACCGTTAGGCCGATCGGGACGCCAGCGCCGTTGCGCACCCCCGGCCGTTAAGAACCCTGACTGTCGCCGCCGCTCGGGGAGTTGAGTTGCTCTCGAGTCGCTTCTCCGCGCGCCTCGTTCTGCACCCTCTGCATCCTCTTGCCATTGGCATGCTTCGAGCATTCACCGCGAACCCCCAGCTGAATCGGAAGCGCTGTTAGCCCTGGCCGAAGTCACGTCGACAGGATTGCACTGCGCAAGAGCTCGCCAATCGGTTCCCGGAGGTGTGTATGCGTCCCGATGCAGTGGTCGTGTGAGCTTCCAATATTTATTGGTGCATCGCACCGCTGCCAACCGTTTTCGTCGTGCCTCTTCGGTGCCACCCGAGATCGCGTCCTCCCGAATCTTGCCAATGGCGAAAGCAGTAATTGTTCCCCTCGCTGACGCCACGACAGAACGATCCGCTCCTCACCATCCTCGTGGATTCCCGCTGAACCCAGATTCCCTCGCCGCACCGATATTCCGGCCCTCTGTCATACATGCCGCATATACCCAACCCTCTCATTATTGCAATCGTTCAAGGACCCCGCCCGTCCACCTTCGCTCTCTTACCATAACCCACACTCTCTTACCCATCCTCACACACCGCGATGTTTCTGTTCAACAAGGACAAGGGCGCTGCGATGCCAACATCCAGCAAATCGAGACGCCCCTCCGCCGAATTCGGGCCAGGCGACATGTCACAGGAAAACACCCTGCCCACCTCCTCCCACTCCTCGCAGCAGGAATTTCCGTCACCGGATCGACGTCGAGGCTCATCTGCAAGGAGAGCATCCGTTTTCGCGCTCCGGTCCCGGAGCAATACCGCAACCTCCACCGTCTCCAACACTTTCATTTCCCGAACGTCCACCATGGCTGCTGACGATCGACGGTCATCACAAGATCTGTCCGAAGGCCCACCACAATCGACCGATGCTTCACAGAAGGGCAAGAATCTGTTCTCCCGCGGGAAAAGGTTGCGGCGGCAAAGCAGCAAACTGACGAGCTTGGCCCTGGAGGAGGCCGAAGAGATGCCGGGCAACCGGCGCGCTTCGATCTTGAGGAAGGCCAAGGGGTTGAAGGATGGTAGCGGCGCCCGCATGGATGGTCTGTTTCCTCACCCCAGCAGCAAGCGCACAACCAGTTAACTCCTTACAGTGTCCAAGCACCTCATCTCCGACCCATTCGACTTCAAGCACCTCACCCACACACACCCGCAGCAGTTCAATGACTTGGAGCGGACGACCCAGAATGAACTGGTTGCGGAATTCTGGGCGGTCCGCGCGTCTCAGGCGCCGAAGCGGGAGCTGCATGGCATTCAAGCGGAAGACTTGCAGCTCCGCAACTTCTCCGCCGACGATTTAAGCCCAACCCAGCGCCCGGTCTCCCCGAGGGGGGAGGACACTCCGACACCCTTGCGATCACCCACCATGTTAAGCCCGCAGCATTCGCGGCCGTCGTCGCGCGGGCTGTCATCCCCCCGGGCGGAGAGAAACCTCCGCCACGTCCCGTCGACGGAGGGCCTGTCGCCGAAGACGGCCGTTCGCCCGCCACGACGCTCCTCTCGTGCTGCGCTGACGTACATGGATAACGAGGCGCCCGCCTGCCGGGCCGACGGCGCATCAGGGCCGAGCGGGCTCTCAAAGGTCTCCGGTATATGGGGCCGAAGCTTGTCGATAGGGACCATTGAATTACCGGCGCGCAACGTGCTCAATGTTCCACATGCCTACCGCACGCCGGATGAGATAGCAATCCCGGCGATCTCACCTTCCTGCTTGGATTTGGTCCCGGAAGAACCTGAAAGTTACTTCAACCCCCGCCCGGCCCCACGGCCGCCGATCCGTCGCAACATGTCCTCCGACTCCGGAGTGAGACAGCGTCTTTTCCCGCCAACCGCGCTTGCTCCATTCCAGGCCAGATCGCACGAGCTGCTCCCAGAGGCTAACGAACCGGTCAGCCCAAGGGGAGGCCCTTTGAGCCCAAGGGGAGGTCCTTTGAGCCCGGGCTCAGAGATCATCCGGCCGCCATCTCAGATGTCGGACACCTTGGGCTCTCCGTTCAAGCCAGCGCAGCGGAGGGTCTCTATCGCGAGGGCGAATGCGAATCGAAGACAGTCTGTTCTGCAACGCCACATCGACTCCTCGTGGGAGGCGGACATCGATTACTGCTACGATCACGAGCTGGAAGCCGATTGCGAGTACGACTGGGATCGCAGGTCCAGCGAGGGTGATGATGGTCACCATGAGGCTGAACACTCCGCACGGATGGAATTTTCGCTGCAATCGCACGGAGGGAAATCCGTGGAAGGCATGTCGACACGGGACCGCGGCGCCCTCTCCGTGTCGACCGCATCCGCTGTTGCCCCTAACGACATCTTCACCTCTGCTCCCGGCGATCGCCGGTTGTCTACGGTGCCTTCCGAGGGTGAGGGTTTCACGCTCCTCACGCCTTCCCTCCTCATTCCGCCGGACCCGAAATTCTTGGCGATGCGGGAGGAGATATACGAGGAGATCTTGGAGGACTACGACAATTCCGAGCGTCATTACCCCCTGCTCGATCCCTCGGCCCCGAGTGTCGCCAGCTCGAGTCGGAGCAGTCGCACGCGGCTCAGCAAGCGCAGCTCCTATGACAGTAGCGTCAAATCGCTGCGCTACTCCCTCAATTCTCCCAACCGTCGGTCAGCCAGCTCGGCCAGCAGCCTGCCCGAGCTCGTGCCGAGCAGCAGCCGCCGCCAGCAGCGCGTCACCTTCGATAAGATGGCCGACCATCTGTGTGAGCAGATGGCGCGCATATCGTACGCTAGCCTGGATGATTACAACGACGATCAGGAAGAGGGAGATCAGGAAGAGGGAGATAAACGAGGCAAGGAGACGGAGGCTGCGCGCGTGTCCGAGGATTCGACCGCTACTGTCGGCACGTTCTTCGCCGCCGACGACAATGATGATGAAGACGCGATAAGGACTGCGGCGGCGGAAGACCCAGAGCACCTCTTGCACGCCGTCACCACCGAGGCCGCGATCCCGGCAACCAGTCATGCCCGTGCCGCCTCCGATTCTGCGACAAAGCTGCTACTGATGGCCAAGATGCCGAGCGCTACAGCATCCTCTTTGCCTGCCGCTGCCCCCAAAGGCCGGCAGCGGGCCGCGAGCGTGGCGGGCAAACCGGCGTACACGCTGTTCCCTGAGGTGCAGCGGAGGGGGACAGGGAGAGGGAGTCCTTGAGTTCATCCCGGTGCTAGGGGTCGAGGGCTTCATTCCCTTTTCTTTTTGTATTATCCGCATTCACACATCGCATTTCTCAAGTGCTTACTTGCATCTCCCTCTCTCTCTCTTTTTTTTACTCACGTGTCGAACCTCTCTGTTCCCCTCTCCCACCTTTGTCTCTCCGTACCGTCATCCTTGCTCTCGTTCCATCGTGTTGTTCTTTGTATTGCTCTTACCGGCAGTTGGATCTTTCGAATTCCTCCCTGGCTTGGTGTGTGGTCTTTGTCCTTTTACCTGGGTGTGTCGTGGCATATATCCGTCTCTCCTATGTATGAGTGTAAAAAGCGAGGAGAAAAAAGTTGGCGTGTGTTTTAACAGCCTGTCCCTGTTTTTCCGTCCCTCTCATTTGCTGGTTCTCTTGTAGAAGTAACCAATGCGGGGTGTTTCTTTTTCCTCCTCGCCTTGGTAGGCGTATAACTGGGTTTGTGGGTGCGATCGGTTTTGGCTATCACAGACGGTCCCACCCTCATGGTGCGCTTAAGAGGAAGAAAACCCTCCCTGGAAACGAGTGGTGTCTGTGTTTATTTTGGGTTTGGGGTAGGTGGGTGTCCGGGGTATCTTCTAAGGCATTCCCATCACTGGCTTGTCGGTGATGGTCTCATAGCGTTCGCATTTTCCTTTTGTTTCCTTCGTCTTCCACTTGGATCACTGTTCGCATTAGCGCATCTCTCTTTTCTTTCTTTTCTTGCCTCGCTCTGTTTCTTTCTTCACCAATGGAAAGGTTGGGGGGAAATTCGAATGTTCTTTCCCGCCGTCCGCTCTTCTCTGTGCGGAGGAAGAGGATGAGTTGTACATCTCCGCCTGATACCAGGCCCTTTTTCTCTGTTCTGGCGAGCTGTGCCCTTGGTCAGATGGAGCACAGCCGGTTGTGCTATGCATCCATGTAACACCGCCATGCCTGTATTGTACCGTATTCGACCGGACAGTAGTATTGGTTGTTTCGAGGGGAGAGGTTGGGTGAGGGTGAATGGGTCATTGTAAAACAAAAAGCAATAAGAACAAAAAACAAATGCAGCCTTGAAAGGCTTGCTGATCCTTCTTGTGTTTCTTGATGTTTTGAGAATGCGTATCAAACTTTCTCCGCTCTAATATCTCCGCACAGGAGGAGAAAAGGGCAGGAGAAAGCAAATGCGCAGACACGTCGGGGATGTTGGCATCGAAGCGGAGTTGGGAAGGTAGACGGTATGATGATGAGGTTGGATATCACGGCAGATTGCCAGCCAGTCGTTCTTGTGTAACCAAAATTCAAGGGGAATTCCGCCCGATTATCATCTACTACTATCCATGAGACCGACACTATCATACAAGTAGGATGGAACATGACCATGATAAATTACCATTATCTCTCTCTCCATCCATCCAATCCAATCCAACATCCTTCCCCCTCCATTCCCCATCATCCCTTCTCTATATATATAAAGTCGACAAATCAATATCTACGACGGAAGAAAGAAAAAAAAAAAAAAGAAAAGGAAAAAAAGATGGAAGGCCTTTGATCACAACAACAAGTGCCACCACGGTCAGGGTCGCGGAGCACTTCCACGACGGTACCGGGACGAGAATCCAAATCGAATGACGTTTTTCGTCAGATTCAGTACATCCAACGCAGAACCAAGAAGGGCGGGTAGGGGTGGATAGGCCGCAGATGCGCTCGCACACTTCCCTCTCTCCCATTCCTCCTGTCAACCAACAACCCGTTCCACGCCAGCAAGGAAAGCTCAAGCTCCACGTGAACGGTACGGCAACGAAAGCCAAAAAAAGAAGAAAAAAAAAAAAACAAAACATAAAGGATGATCGATATCTCTCTGGAATCCCTTTCTCATCGTCCATCCACCAAGCCAAGCACCTCCTCGACGACGCCCTCCAACTCGCGGACCCGACCGGCCAGCCGGCGGTTCTCCTCGCGGACCTTGGCCACAACCGCCCACGCCCCGCGCTCCTCCCCCGCCGCCATCCGGAGCCGTTCTTCCTCCTCGCGTTCCGCGCAGCGGGCGCAGGCATTCTGCTGCTGCTGCAGGTGCAGGTGCTGTTGCTGCTGCTCCACCTTCACCTTCCCCCCATGACCGCGCGGGCCCTCCATCGCCGACACCGCCTCCGCATCGCGGTCCTCCGCATCCTCCTCCTCGGGCCCACTCGCCAAGCTCTCAAACCCACTGTCGCCGCCAAAGCTATTGCGGTCGCGGGGGCGGTGGCGGCGGAGATCCCGCTCGCGCTCGTGCTCGCGTTCCGCGGCCAGCGTGGCGAGCTGCGTGCGCAGGCAGCGGACCCGGATGCCTTGCTCGGCCAGCTCGTCGGCCAGGGCGCCCTGCTCGCGGCGGGCGTCGGCGAGGGCGGCGCGGGTGGCGCGCAGGGCGGCGGCGAGGGCGGCTGGGTCGGTGGGGATGTCCCCCGCGGCGTCGGACGGGTCGGCCGTGGTGGTGGTGGAGGAAGAATGGGGATCGAGTGGAGGGGAGGAGGAGGGTTTCAGGGCGGCGAACCAGCCGAATTTGGGGCGTGGGTTTGGTTGTGGTGGTTGCGGTGGTTGTTGTTGTTGCTGCTGTTGTTGGGATTGGGATTGGGCTTGTTGGAGACGGCGCTGACGGGCCTGGGAGTATGCGGTCGGGGGCTGGCGGGTGTAGGTGTGCGTGGGCATGGTGGGGGGCTGACGGGACGGGGGTAACGCGGAGGAGTCGTCGGAGTCGTCGTCGTTGTTGTCGATCTCTTCCTCGTCGGCGGAGGAATAGGAGACCGAGTCGTCGTCGTCGTCGTCGGCGTCGCTGTCGCGCGGCCGCGACGGGGAGAAGCCGACCTGGACCGGGGCGGAGGCTCCCTCGAACCAGTGGGCGAAGAGCTTCGGCCGGGACGGTTGTTGATGGTGCTCCTTGGTGGGCGAGGGAGAGCGGACGCTGCTGGTCCGGGACGGAATGAAGCTCGCGAGAGACTTGGTGGGCGAGTGTCGAACGGTGGATTGTTGGAGGGAGTGGGCGGCCTTGGTGACGAAGGGCCGGCAGTTGTCGAGGAAGGTGGCGGTTACGGAGCGCTGGTGGCCGCGTGGTACGCCGGAGAGGGTGGAAGTGAGGTCACCGGTGGCCGCGCCGTCGTAGTGGGTGGACTGAGAGTGTAGGGCTGCCGAGGGCAGCGGAGCGAGGTCGATATCGTCAAAATGATGGTAGGCGGCCGGCCGCAACGAGCACAGAGTCGCCTGGGAGGCCTGAGAGGCTTGGGAGGCTTGGGAGGTCTGTGAGGTCTGGAAGGCCTGTGTGCTGCTGGTGGTGGAGGGCCGAGAGGAGAGGGCAGGGGGAGCCATGGCGTCGGTGATAGGCAGGGAAACTGCGACAAGGAGAAAACGGCAGCGGGAAGGAGGACGACGACAACGACGACAACGACGACGAGGCGGGATGACGAGGGATGCCGGTCGACGAGTGAGTGAGTGAGGGAGGGAGGAGGACGAGCGCGGTGGTGAAACGAAGATGGAAACGTGGACGTGGACCGCGAACGCAGCAGAGGAGCACGGCGGCCGCAGGGGTGAGGGGAGGGGTGGTGGAGAGTGAACTGGCGGTCTGGGGTGGTTCGCTCGGGTGGGCGGTACGAGGTGGGAAGAGAGAGAGAGAGAGAGGAAAGTGGAGCTGCGGATCAGGGGAGGAAGGAAAGGCTCGGATAAGGCTGGTTGGTTTCAGGGAAATTGTGAGCGTATGAAAAGAGGATGGAGAGGAGTAAAGGAAGGGGATACGAAGAAAGAAAAGAGGTTATGAGATGCAGAGATGTATGAGCACAGCACAGCACAGCTTATGACAGGAAGCCGGATGCCAAATATAAAATTCGCTGTGAACCGGCCCGGTCCTGTCGTAGCCACCCACGTCGATGACCAAACAAGTCGGCCTCGTATCGTTGGGGCGTTCGGCCAGTGAGTGAGTGAGTGAGTGGGAGGGAAAATGTGGGTGGCAGGTGCCGATGTGGTGGCTGGTGCACGTTGTGCTGCGAATAATTCAAGCGCTCCGGCGTACTCCGTACAAAACATCGAATGGCAGGGGAACAATCTAGCCAAACAAACAAAAACAAAGTTGTGACATTTATAGGGACCCTGACGGTCCTATAGGCTATCAATTATAATACCTAGTCCATCCTAGCTTCCTTTCTCTCATTAAAACCGACCCGATCGAGATTTGCCCGTCAACCTTGTAGGGAAATGAAGTGCCGCATTCGGCGTGCCGGCGCGTGTATTTGGCGTATTATAGGCAAGCGGAGAGGATTTTGGTGGGTGGCTGGTGGATGATGGTACCTGGTGGCTGGTGCCTGAGGCGGACCCCAGGGGAAACTGCCGGACTGCCAAAGGACCCTGACAACGACAACGACAGACGTCAAACAATCCACCTGCATTGCCTTAGGCCGGACCATTCGTGATCCCTTCATACGTCATGTCCATGTCTCCGAAGCTTCATCGTTGAAGCTTTGGGAGTCAAAAGAGAGACGTCCAGCCCAAGTCAATAGTCGTCCTTGTCGTGAGTGTCGTGAGTGATGGATGATGAGTGAGCCATGATTTCCTTGTAAAAGCACACATCCCCAGGAAGGGATATAGATCAAGACAACCGGGGGAGAGAGGACAAGAAAGGTCGAAACCACTCAAAAAGCAGGCCCCCAGCGGCCAACGCTCGGATGAGATGATCATCTCCCCTTCTTCCTCTCTTCCCTTTCCCGTCCATGACGCTCAAGCCGAAACTTGAGCATCTCCCCCTCTTTCAACCCACCAAGAAACCCTTCGCCCATCCCACAACCACCGTGACGATCTCCTTCGCCCTGCCAACGACCCGGTCCCACCACCTCGCCCCAGTCGAAACCGGCGTCGGCGGCGATGACGGCGGCGGAGAGTCCACGCTGGGGACGGACTCGACTTGCTGCTGCGGCATCATCACGACCAGCCGAGCCGCAGACGCAGACGCAGACGCAAGCGCCGCAAACGGGACAGAAGCCGAAGTCTCCCGCCTTTCCGCCACCACCAGCGTCTTCAATCCCATCCGCCTCTTCAGGCCCTCCATATCCGCCTGCCACCCTCGGCTCAGGCTCATCTCCTCGCTCTCCCGGACCCTCCGTGCTGCCCGCTCCCACTCCCGCTCCCGCTCCCGCTCCCGCTCCAACCTCGCCCGCTCGCCCGCCATCCAGATGGCCTCATGCCGCCGACGCAGCTTCTCCGCCTCCTTCGCGCGTCGCCACCGCTCCTGCTCCGCCGGGCTCGCGAGACAGATCGCCACGGGCTGGGGTCTCCGCGGTGCTGGTGGGATGATTGGGTGTATCATCATTGGCAGACGAGCTGGCAGGTAAGCCAGCGTGGACGCAACCGGTAGGACGGCCGGGACCGCCTTCGGCGCGACGACCTGCTCGTTCAGCAGCTGCTTGCCTTGCGCAAGCCATCGCCTGCTCTCCGCCGCCCAGCCCTCCGTAGTCTGGAAGAGCTGCGCACGGGTATACGCCTTGCGTGCCGGGTGCTCGGCCGCCACCGCCTGTACCAGCCACGGCCCCTCGTTCGGATGCGCGCAGGCGGGCAGGCCCTGGCCCGTCAGCTGACGGAGCGAGTAGTCGAAGGCCGCACCGAATCCGAGGAAGTCGGTGGGCGCGATGGCGGAGGCGAAGAGGGACGCTGGGATGGGCTTGATGGCCAGTTGTGCGAATTGGCGCGCGAGAGCGACCATGGGGTCTTGCTGGATGGGGACGGGTTGCTGGATGTAGGGTTGAGCCACGTTCCTTGTCTCATCGATGGAGGCTGTGAAGCTTTCGTCAGCGTGTGATGCCTGAGGATTGTATGGATGCAGAAAAGGAGAAGAGAGCATACCTTGATCATGCTGCACTGGCACGAAGCCAGCCGCAGGCGACGGGTTGGCATGAGTGCCCCCGAAAGCAGCGTTCGAAATAGCACCTGTAGGCGCAGCTGGCACGCTTGGAGAAGCAAAGATACTCTTTGCTGCAGCCGCACCCACCGAGACCGAAGACGTCCGGGCCGCGGACGGCGCAGAAGACGCAACGATCTGGGCGTCCGAAGCATTGCCCTGTGCCCCCGAGAAGGAAGAAACTGCACCGGCAAATGTGCCCGCCTGTCTCGCCGGCGACGCAGGGATGTTTGGACCCGCACCTACCGCCGGGTTGCCGCCCGCGGTGGTAGCGTTGCCGTTCGCGAATCCGCTTGACGCTGGGCTCGGGCGCGGTGTAGTGCTGCCCTGGCCTTGCTGCGCAGGGGCGGAAGACGGAGCCGTCGGACCGGCGGAAGAAGATATGCTGCCGGAAGCCTGCGCCGCGACCGGAGCGGAGCGACCGGAGCCAGTTCCGAAGGTGCCAGGACGCTTGGTCTGCGCAAAGTGCGTGCCATGGTGTTGGAGAGTGGCGGCAGAAGCAGGAGCAGGGGTGGTGATGGCAGGCTGCGGAGTACTTGGAGCATTGCTGTGGAGCCTCTTGGAGGCAGGTTGACTTGACGGCGCAGCAATGTCGTCTCCGCCACGCTTCCCCAAGACCAGTGGAGGTGCTTGATTGCCGGCAGCTTGCGCCTTACCCCGAGGTCCAAAACTTCCTGGTTTGCTGGCCGGCGCACTTTGTAAGGTCATCGTGTGACCGGAGAGAGGAGCAGACCGGGCAACGGCAGTGGTGGAGGGGGCTATGGCAGTACTCGAAGCCTGCTGGTAGCTGGGAGCGACAACAGACGCAGAACCCACTCCTAACGTTCCTGGGCGACGGCCCGTCGTAAACTGCATTGTCACAGGTTGTGAAGGTCCCGCAGCGTTCTGACCCTGGCTCTGGTTGACGCGTCGACCGTTCGCCGTCTGTCAAAACATCAGTATGTTGTATGGCAATGCAAGAGAGCAGACGACGTACTGGGTTCTGTCCGTGGCCGCTCAGACCGCTGAAGAAGTTTGACGACATCTTGATCGTCGAGAGAGAGTTGGGCTCGGTGGCCAAAGGAGAAAGAATGGGGTAGGAAGGATGGACGGAGATGTGTGTGTGTATGTCGCGGGAAAAAAGCGTGTATATCGTCGCAATGGAATGCTTGTAGAGCAGTTGTCTTGGTTGCGGACGTAAGCTTCGTGTATGGAGACGACGGTGTTGAAAAGACGAAGGATCACGAAGCAGAGTGTGCTTTTGTCGAGAGGCGACAGTACCGACGGTCACGGGAGACCAGTTTGGCCGTGACTGGAACGGAACCAGAACTGCGATGACAACAGTGCAAGCGTGAAAGGTGCGCATGTGAAGGAGACTGCAGCACGGAAACCACACCAACTTGAAAATAGCGATCAAGAGATTGGACAGGAGGACGCCAGATCTGCAGGAACCTTTGAGTGTCGACGAAAAGGAAAGTGGCTCTTTGCAAGGCATGATCTATAACTTTAGGAAACAGTCACTCAACATGGCTCGTAGTGGTGGAGGCCCGGTCCCACGATGACCGTAAAGCACATTCTCAGCGCGTTTTCATCTAACCCTCCTAGCGAATATGCAAGCCATCGTGACCGTCGTAAACGCCTACAGGTCGAGCAGTGTGTATTGCTCTTGCCTTCGCTACCGAAAGCACTGAGGCTGGTTAAGGTCACGGGCTGCGTGGTTATCAAGTAACCGCACGATGAGAAATGAGAGTCGCGAAGAGAACGGACTCCCAATATGGGGGCACGCGCATTATATGCAAGCCTGAATGAATCCCACGGATGCGAAAAGACAGAGATACTTCGACGGTGTGAGCGCGACCAATATGGCGATGACGCGAGAGAAACTGGGCCCAAGGCCACAGAGGAGAGATTCGAACATGCTACAGGCTACTGAGAAAAGGCCTTGCAAGGAAGGAAGAGAGATGCGAATATGTATATAGAGCAAGATGATATGGACTGACGAAGAAGACTGCCACGCGAAGAGAAGACGGAGAAACAGAGATTTATACAGAGACAGACGACTGATGAGATCACGGTAAGTGAGAAACAACAAAGCGTTCACGACACGACTGACGGACGTTTGACTGCTGGAAGGAAAAGACAAACGGAGAAGTACGGTGCCGGACGTCGTCGTTGTCGTTGACGTTGGACGTTTGACGTTTGACGATGCCCAAGCAATGCCAAGGCTCTGCCATAGCAATCGAAAAGGCAGACGCTCGACCAGAAGCAGACGGTTGATCACCTCAAGGGAACGGAATTGGGTAGAGACCTTTCTACTACAATACAATAGGTAGCAGTAGTATTTCATGTATACCAGCTCCGTCTACTCACTGTCCATGCACTTCTACTCCACCCCCCAAACCCCCAGCACCTCCCGCTGACCTCCCTCTCCCCTCCTCTTCTCCAGTGCCCTCAGCCTTCTGACCAACGCCCCAACTCCCACAGGACCAGCCAGGGTACAGAGCACAATCGCCCAGGTGACGATGAGGAACAGCTCGTCATCCGAAGCGGAGGTGTCGCCGTCGCTGCTAGAGAAAACGCCCTTGGCTTCTGCGACGCTGGAGATCAGAAAACCGACCTCGCCGCGGGCCACCATGGCAAGGCCGAGGATGCTGGCGGGGTAGAGAGATAGAGGCTTTGAGGGCTTGGGCGGGTCGGTGTGCCGGTGTGATGGTGCTGGTGATGCTGGCGATGCTGGCGGAGTGTTCAGACTCTCTCGAGTGGCATCCGCTTCAACTTCAGGTCGTTCACCGCGGCGGTCATCGACGTCGGAGGCGTGAGAACTCAATGGAGGCTGCTCTCCTTCGGTGACAGTGCCCTCACTCAACACAGCGGGTGACGGAGGTCCGGCCGCATTTTTACCCTCATGTTCTCCCTCCTTCTTCTCCTTCTTTGTCTCTTTCTTTTCCTCCTCCTGGTTCTTCCCCTTCTTCCCCTTCCCCTCCCTCCCCCTTCCCCATACCCCCCACAAACAAGGCATCCTGATCCACCCCCTCAGCTTCCTCGCGACCTCACCCAGCGCAGCCGGATACGGCACTTGGAACCTGACTAGCCAGATGCCGCACGCCAGCTTGCCAATAAGCATGAACACCGCGTACACCACCCCCTTCCACACGATCTGCCCCTCGAACATGCGCGTGACGGGGATGGAGAAGCCGATGGAGGCGAAGAAGAATGGTTTGAGGATGCGATTGTCGGCCGGGGCGAGGTAGCTTTCGTAGATGGCGACACCAGTGGTATCGCCTTCCTCTGCCGTTTCAGTGATAGACGTCGAGACGTCATGTCCACCGGACTCAGAAGAGGATGCAATCGATCCACCATGTTCACCCGTCCGCCCTCTGTTCTCCCGATCTTGCTCAATCGCCTGTGCCTTCAGGCGTTCCGACTCTCCGTCCCACCAGGTAATCGCTGCACCCGCCAGATAAGCAGCGAACAAATCCGACGTCCCCGCCCACCCGCTCGCCGCCACCAGTCCCACCAAGACCAGCACATGCACCACCAGCGCACACTCCCTCGCCCTCAACCACCCACCAACCCGCGGACACCTCTCCCTCGCCCTCCAAACCCACCTCATCAACGGCCGCACAATCCCCCAACATCCCAGCGGAACACCCACCGCAAAACCCACCGACACCAACACCGGCCTCAGCACCGCCGCCGCCGACACCTCGCCCGCCGCCCGCCCACCCAACTCCCCAATAACCTTCACCACCACCAACCCCACCACATCATCCATCATCGCCGCCCCACTCAGCACCACCCCAAGCCTCGTCCCGCCCAACCCCGCCGCGCTCAGCACCGCAAACGTCGTGCCCAAACTCGTACTGCACAGCGCAGCCCCCGCCGCAAACGCCGGCAGACCCGCCGCGCCAGGGCGCAGCACCGGCACGACCGCAAAGGACAGCGCGAACGGCACGCCGACGCCCGTAGCCGCGACCGCGGCGCAGAGGGGCAGGTTCGCGCGCAGGGCGGGCAGCGCGGTCGCGAGGCCGCCCTCGTACACGAGCAGGATGAGCCCCACGTAGCCGAGCTGGGTGAGGGAGGTTTGGGTGCCGGTGGTGAGCAGGCCGGCGCCCGGGGTGCCGTAGGCGGTGCCGAGGAGGAGCTGTGCGAGGAGGCCGCAGGAGAGGAGGCGGTTGAGAGTGTGGTTGAGGGTGTTGAGGAGGAGGAGGAAGGAGGCGAGGGTGAGGACGGTGGGGATGGTGGGTTCGCTGTAGGGGAGGGCGGCGCTGGTGCTGGTGGTTGTGGTCATCATGCGTGACCGAGAAGAGATAGATAGGCCGGTAACGAGATGGAGAACATGGATTTGGAATGACGGTAGACAAATAAGAGAACACTGGAGATGGGTCGTCGAATAAAGGGAGAGATAATAGATGCTCTTGCGTGTTTATGACGGGCAGAGACAATGTGCGATCTGTATTTCGACAGACATAATTCTTTTCCAGATAGGAGAAATGCCACCGGCGCGTGAGCTCTCGAAAAGAATGATTTGAGGACCCAATGAATCGCGGAAACAGATCAAGGCTCTGATGGAGTTATGGGCTCTGGCTCTAGTGACCCTTGCGCAGTGCTTGAAGAACTCTTGGTGGGATTGAAAGGTGTTGTTACATCGACTTAACTTATCGAGCGATGTATCATCTCAGATGCCAAGACCTTAGAGAGCTGGGCAACTACGAAAGCGCCTCCGTATGTACAATCTTCCTTCGTGTCAACGTATTAACAAGAATAAGGAGAGCTATTGGATGGCCCTCTAATATTTTTGCCATGTATCAGTGTCGTTGACCAGTAAGGGCAGTTGCACGTATCACATTGGTGGCTCGGCGCAAGCGGGAACTCTCGTGTTGTCAAACGAGGGAAAAGCAAAGGCAAGCACGGTTATCAAGATGGCAAAGTTTTAGAAGGTGCTGTATCGCTCTGATGTATTGCTGCTATGCTCGCGCACACATGCCAGGTATAGCTGTCGACGTAGCTATTCCATGGCATGACTATGTGGGGTATCATTCAAAACTGCCTACGCGGCGTTCCCTGAAGCGATTGATTGGCTTCGATGAGTTGGGATGAGGATCCCGGAGAGTATCTTCCAACTCTCGCGAAAGGTGTGGACAAAGGCCAGGAACATTGACCGACTGCTCATCCTTTGCGAATGCCTCCAGACTTCCTCTTCGCCTTCAACGCCTTGTAATAGGCCTTCTTTCCGCTCGTCTTGACAGACTGGACTTCACTGTACTTCGACTTGAAGCGACCTGTCTCTTCCTCCCCAGCCAGGACCTCTTCCACGAACGTCTTCTTCCTCTCCTTGTTCTGCAGCCGTGCACTGAAGTACTCCGTCGGACCTTCGATGATGGTGCCGACTTGGGAGTACTCTGGAGCGAGCGTCTTGCTGTTGTCCTTCTTGTAGTGACGCTTGGGATCGAGAACGTTACGCATCTTGAGTAGTTGCAGATCACGCTTGAGTTCAGGGGTAAGGTCGGTCTTGGGCAGGTTGAACCATTGCGGACCAGCGGTTGCCTTCTTTTCCTGCAGATGCAAAGTCAGCATGCGCGAAAATCTCGGAGGAGTGACATGATCGAGATATTCAGGTGGTGCCTCAGAGTAACTATGAAAAGAAAACTCTCAGTGGTGCAGGAAGGCCGCCAAGACGGGGCCCGAGTCTGCTCAAGGAAAGAAAATTGGGAATATTTTCCTCATAGGCAAGGGATGATGCAGTGGATTCCGAATAGGGTTTGAACGTACCTCCGCTCTTTTCTGCTTGACCAGGACGGGGTCTTCGACTTTGCGGATGTGGTTCGAAAGCTCCCGATCCTTCTTGTCAAGCAACCGAGATTGATCTACGCGAGCGACGTCACCGTCAGCCTGAACGTAGGGCCTTTCCAGCTCGCCAGGATTCAGCCTGGGGAACTTGAAGCTGGCAGCAGACTGAATCTCGGCAAGCTGGGTTGACGTGGCCTGGGCGCGCAGGCGCTCTTCCGCATCTTTCAGCAGCTGCTGAACCTGGGCGTCGGACAGGTCTTCATCGTCACCGAGGAGATGATCCAGGTCCATGGCCTGGGGCGGGGCGTGTGTTGAGACCGCCATGGCGAACTGTCCTGCAGTTGGAGAGGGCGAAAAGGTTGGGAGCTCGGATGGACCAAAATTTCTAGTTCGACGAGGCGAGCAGCTTCGGCCGGAAAAACCTGAACGGGCCTCCGGTGGTCCGGGCGCTGACCCCCCCTCGGGAGGTACCAAAGTACCGTCTCGCCCCACCAATCGCCGCGATAGCCGACGCTGGTCGTCCTTCGACCCCCCGGCCATGCCAGGGTCCTGGTCTGCGAGTACAAGCAAGCAAGCAAGCAAGCAAACAAGCAAACCAGAACATCCACCTTCCCATTGGGAAAGACGACGATCGAACATCATCTGATGAGAATTCCTACTCCTACGTAGCGCTGCATATCGTGTTCGGGAGATGGGCAGAGGCCGTCATGAATGCGATGCAGCCGGCCCCATTCCTTCACGTTCCTACTGCCTTGTCTGCCCACCCGTCCTCACATCCAACTTCCCCCTCGTCAGCCCCTCGTCAGCCTCCTCAGGTACCTCTACATTGTCTCAGCCTTCAAGACAGGACCGAGGCGACTTCTGCTGTCCGATCGAACATCCGTCTCACGGTGAGCCCTGCCGATGAGCTGGCTCACCGGCCTCTCTGTAGCAGAAAATGATCGAGATCGCCTGCTTCGTTTCCGTGACGGCACGAGCGAGCTGGTGGCTGTCACCAGCCTCGTTCAGGGCGTTGCACCTGGGAGAGGTAGAGAGAGAGGGAGATAGAGAGGATGAACAACTCATCAATTACAAGTCTCCTCATGCATGAGGACCTGGTACCACCGACGAGTGTCGAGAAGCGTGAGCATCCTCTCCGAACCAATCTGGATGCTTTGCACTCACACCTCCGTCGCGGGGGACCCCCTCAGATCCGCGGCGATGGGAAGAGCCCTGCCGGCCGCGTTGATCGAACTGCGGGAGGACTGGTAGGAAGGACGGCGAGGATCTGCTCATAACTAGATCGAGAGACGGGGCTTCTTCTGAAGTTGACGCTGCTCCTTGAACGCTGCGCGAGATTTGTGTGCTGTCATGGCCCCTAGCTGGGACGAAGCCTTGCCCTCATGCCCTGTGAGAACCGCTCCCTCCTATAAGAACGGGAGGATGGTGGACGGGAGATGGGGTGGGAAGACGGTCTTTCCATTCATCGTGCCCTTATCCACTTCCACTATTATCTCCACCGCTATCGCCTATCGCCATTGCCGTCATTCCTCTCTGCTTGCTCGGACGTGAGTGACTGACAGTGGTTTCGTTGTTTTGTTCCCATCCGCGTCGATCCAGCCAGCATCGTTGCTCACGTTACGGTCCCAAGCAAGCAAGCCAGCCGCGTACATCACCGGTTCACAGCTTTGCGGGCGCATCTTTGGTCCCACCCCCGCCCCGAGAGCGCAAGGCGTTCAGCATCCACCTGTTCCCCCCGGAGCGCGATTGTTCCGTCGTGCTCGGGACGAGTGAGTTCGACGAGCGGCCACCACCGCGACCGGGGACCGTTTCTGTCAGATCGCGTTCCCGAACGGCGCTGAAAGCTGGTTCGCTGCTTCTGGCCGACTCGAACGGTTTGACGACGCTGATTTGCCGCTGGTCACTCGTGCTCCACCCTCGCGTCGTCCGTGGGCGAACCCTCCAACAAGGCGCGACCCAGCCCGAGCTGTCCAGCCCGATCCGCCGGCCATACGTCAATTGGTGGCCGACCGCGCACCGTAGGTAAACACCATGTTTTCCGTCCCTCCAGACACTGCATAACCTGCGAGAGAGAGAGAGAGAAAGAAAGAGAGCGCGAGAGAACAGGAGAAAGCATTGTTACTCACGAGGAGAAAGAAGGTTCCCTCATCCATCGCCCCCGCGCCTGCGCCGTTCCCTCCCAGCCTGATTCGGCAGGCTTCGGTCGCGGTGTGGGCTCGTCCTCGCCCTTCGCGCACGCGAAAAAGTGCAGACCGCATCTTCTGGCGCCACCTCCGACCTCTCCAACACCCACCCAACACACACCTCCCCCGGCCACGGCCACGACCAAACATCATCCAGGCAAACCGCTCCAGGCCCACTCTTTGCCGATTCGACATCAATTGTTCCTGACTGCCCTTTCGCTTGCCCTGCACCCTCGCCCATTCGCCCATACTCGGTATCGCCTTCCCAGCTCTCGGATCGGCGGATGGTCAGCGGCCTGCGACTGCCACCCGGTGTACGAACCGCTACGACATGGATCCCTCCAACCTTCAGGTTCACGGCCAACAAAAGCGCCAACCCGCCGCTCGTCGCTATGACGGCCAGAACGGCAACCCGGTCTATGATCTATCCAATGGAGGCCACTACGGTACGTCGACCATGCGACCCAGCTGCTCGTCCGCGTTCCTCGTCGGGCTCCGCCTTCGACCGCCTTTTCGGGCTTGGGCGCGAGAGCTACATCCATCCCATCCCCCATCCAGACTGCGCATATGCTAACGGACGCGATCCTCTGCAGGTGCTTCCGCTTCCGTACGTCGTCCTGCATTTCCGAGCATCCGCGCTTTGGTTCACCCGGCCCATTCCTCCCGCTAATACTTGGTTCAGATTGCCGCCCAAGGCCACGCGCCGGATCCTCAGCTCTTCACCGGCACGTGGGCGAACGTATATCTTCCTTCCCTCTTTGTCTCCCGCCTGCGCGACGTCGTGACTGACGTGGCACACACACAGGTCAACCAAGGCCTCAGCGGCCAGTATCGCGACATCCTCAACACGTACTGGCAGCACCAGATCTCGAAGCTCGAGACGGACGAGCATGACTACAAGCTGCACCAGCTGCCGCTGGCGCGCATCAAGAAGGTGATGAAGGCGGACCCGGAGGTGAAGATGATCTCGGCGGAAGCGCCCATCCTCTTCGCCAAGGGCTGCGACATCTTCATCACCGAGCTCACGATGCGCGCGTGGATACACGCGGAGGAGAACAAGCGGCGGACGCTGCAGCGGTCCGACATCGCGTCCGCGCTCGCCAAGTCGGACATGTTCGACTTCCTCATCGACATCGTCCCGCGCGAGGAGGCCAACAGCCACGGCAAGCGCAGCAACACGCAAGCCACGGCGGCGGCGGCAGCGGCGGCGCAGGCGTCGGCCGGGGCGACGGGCGTGCCCGCGGTGCCCCCGCAGCCGGGCGTTCACCCGCAACACGCGATGCAGGCGCCTGAGTACGGCATGGGTCAGCATCTGCCGCAAGAGCAGGATTACCGACAGCAGCAGGCGATGTACCAGGCGGTTCAGGGCAACCCGTCGGCGGCGTACGGACAGCCTCCGGCTCAGATGTTCGACCAGAACATGTACTCCGCATACGGCATGCAGCCGCAACCGGTAAGGGCCACTCCCTCTCTTCGTCGCACCTAGGCAGAGCATCACTGACTGGTGTTGATTTTTTTCTTCTTCGGTCCTACAGCAGATGTACACCGCGGTTGGTCAGCGCGGCCCGGAGGCTGGCGCGGGCGATCCGAACCAAGCGTACCGAACGCACGACCCGGACGGGGACGCCGA
The DNA here is from genome assembly GCA_019775845.1 of Myrmaecium sp. VS I D KN 1. Classification (NCBI taxonomy): domain Eukaryota; kingdom Fungi; phylum Ascomycota; class Dothideomycetes; order Valsariales; family Valsariaceae; genus Myrmaecium; species Myrmaecium sp. VS I D KN 1. Next base: position 779,677 of record JADQAV010000017.1, on the reverse strand, counting down.
CGCCGAGGGCGAGCGGGAAGACTATGTCGGCCCTTGAAGTTCGGGGTAGTCCAGCGTGTGTGTGTGTGTTTTTCTCTTTTCCGACTCGACTTGCTACCTCCCTTACGAGCGGTTTCAACGCGGGTGGCGTACCTTCGCGCTCACCTCGCTCCGATCTGAGGTCTTTTTTTCCCTTATTTTTCTCTTTCCTTTTTTTATATCGGGTCGAGATCACGTGATCTGCGGGTTGTATTGTGACGCATACGAAATGGGCTTGTTTTTGTTCTCTTTTGGATGATATATTTATATACGTTCTCCGTCTGCTGCTACTTGCTGCATGCGGGTATTTTGGGATGAAGGGAAGGGATGCGGGATGGGATGGGATGGGATGCTGTGGTGGAGAAGCCTGATGCTGTGGTGGAGAAGCCTGCACTTGCTCTTCGCTTGGATCATGAGGGAGTGGCTTCTTTTTCGGACCTTTTGCTTTTTTTGCTGCCATGATTGTTATTACTATAGTCAGTCGGCGTGCTGTTTTGTTGTTATCAAGTGAGTAAGTGACTTGGACTGAAGGCAGTGGGAGAGATGGTACCTGGCACCTATATGCGGGCGTGGGGCATGGGCCATGGAGACATTTCGGATTTTTGTTGGGTGTTCGGGCGGGCCGTTCAATACTCTGATATATTATCAATCTCGATTTTATTTTATTTCTTTTCTCATCGTTTCCTTCTTCCCTCGGCATGGGTGGGTTCGTTTCCGGCGCAGACATCAGGTAGCTCATCATCAAGTAGTATATTCCCATGTCTTCCGAAGCTTTTCTGTCCTCCTCATCCTCTCCCATGGCGGGGAGGGATAGTGAATCATGGATGCCAACGCCAGCCTTGCCGGGCCTTTCTCCAGATGGAATGGGCCTCCACGGTGTGCCAGCTGCCCAGTTCGATTGGCTACCTAAGTACTCACATCGAATCAATGCTGTTCGCCCCGGCGGACATGGCTGGCACAGCTGGGGAAACGGGGGGAACGGGGCACCCGAATCGACCCGAGAGCGCGGGGAGAGCAGGAAGCAGGGCAGGGATGGAGGAGTCCTAGCTAAAGGAATCCCGACCGACTAAATACGACTGCCCGTAGCTTTGTCACTCCTCTTTCTTCTCTTTCTCTTTCTCCTCTTCCCTCCCTCTCTTCCTCCATCATGATTGCCATCATGATTGCCATCCCAATGCCCAGCAGCACGGCAGCCCAGCGGCGCCTCCCCTTCGGCCGTCCGGTTCGGCTGCCCAACCAGGGCGCACCTCGTCTGCTTACGGACCCCTTGGAACCCCGCCGCTAGCACCTCCCCGGCCGAGCTTACCATACATTACCTAGGTCTGTCTTAGGTCTATCCATCGATCCTATTGTACTGTAGACTGTAGTACGTCCTTTACCAAGCTCTTGCGCTGCATTCACATACTACCTATACACACCCACACACACACTCAGCCGTTCCCCGCCAACGACCACCCTCCCTTCCTTCCTCCCTCCCTGTCCCCCCGCGTTCCCAAAGCTTCTCATCCATCCCCCCCTCCTTCTTCCCCAACCTTCCCCCTCGTCCTCGTCCAGCTCAACGACCTCTCTCATCCACACCTCGTCTTGCACCACCATCGTCCGACTATCACCTTTCTCTCTATCCTCACCTCTCACATCCTCCTTCTCTCCACTCAGCCGTTCTCCAACAGCGACCGAAGCTCGCTCACTCACTCACATCGCAACCATGGTCAAAGCCGGTACCGAACACCCACCCCCGCTCCCGGGCCGTTCCCCCACACGCCTTTACTGATCCTTCGCAGTCGTCGCCGGTGCTTCTGGGGGCATTGGACAGGTCCGTCTCTCGTGGAGCCCCTTCATCCTGCCCTCCGACGTCCTCTCCCCGCTGACCGTCCCGACCTGCCACAGCCGCTCTCCCTCCTGCTCAAGTCCTTCCCGCTCATCGACGAGCTCGCCCTCTACGATGTCGTCAACACCCCCGGCGTCGCTGCCGACCTCTCCCACATCTCCTCGCCCGCGGTAATACCATGTCCCCCTCCGAGGACGACCAGGCTTCACTGGCTAAACCACTTGCTTCACAGAAAGTCCAGGGCTTCCTGCCCAAGGACGACGGCATGAAGAAGGCCTTCACCGGCGCTGACATCTTTGTCATCCCGGCCGGCATTCCCCGTAAGGCAGCCACCCTCCGCTCCCCCGCAGGCTGTGCCACTGCGCCCAACCGGAACACCCCAGCTGACCGATCCCTCCCCGATCAGGCAAGCCGGGCATGACCCGCGACGACCTGTTCAAGATCAACGCCGGCATCGTGCGCGACCTCATCCAGGGCATCGCCGACTACGCCCCCAACGCCTTCATCCTCGTCATCTCCAACCCGGTCAACTCGACCGTGCCCGTCGCCGCCGAGGTGCTGAAGAAGGCCGGCGTCTTCAACCCCAAGAAGCTCTTCGGCGTCACCACCCTCGACATCGTGCGCTCCCAGACCTTTGTCGCCGAGATCGCCGGCGAGCGCGACCCCAGCAAGATCACCATCCCCGTGATCGGAGGCCACTCCGGCGAGACCATCGTCCCGCTCTTCAGCCAGGCGCAGCCCAAGGTCGACATTCCCTCCGAGAAGATCGACCAGTTGGTGCACCGTAAGTGAAATTTCCGTGCCGTGGGGATGCTGCGAAACGCTGACGGTTGGGCTCAGGCGTTCAATTCGGCGGTGACGAGGTCGTCAAGGCCAAAGATGGCGCAGGGTCCGCTACCCTCTCCATGGCGTTCGCCGGTTTCCGGTAGATCTTCCCTCCCGTTTCCCCTCCGTGGCAAACCACTGACCGTTCCTCAGCTTCGCCGAGAAGGTGATTCGCGCCGCCAAGGGTGAGTCGGGCATCGTGGAGTCCACCTTTGTCTACCTCCCGGGCATCGAGGGCGGCGACGCCATCACCAAGGCCACCGGCGGCTTGGAGTTCTTCGCGACTCCGGTCGAACTCGGGCCGGATGGCGCGAAGAAGATCGTCAACGTGCTGGACAAGGCGAACGAGCACGAGAAGAAGCTGCTCCAGACGGCATACGAGGGACTCAAGACCAACATCGACAAGGGTGTTGAGTTTGTGAAGAATCCGCCTCAGAAGTGAGTGTCTCCTACCTTTCTCCCCTTTTCACGTGCACAAGGTTGTGGGTTGGCTCTCTTCTTTTCCCCCACGGAGGTGGTGGCCACCACCACAGCGAATTCCAGTTCGATGAGAGTGGACTAACGACGGACAGGTAGATTGTGATTGGAGAGTCTTGTCTGGTGCGCTACAATATGCGACCTCTCTCTTCAAGCAATCATTCTCTTCTTTGACCGCAGTGCCCGAATCACTGTGGATCTTTCTTTCTTGACCGACGGGTAATGACCAACGTCCCCGTCCCCCATGTTTTTGGTTTCTATGGCTATTTTCTCTTATTTCCTTTCGACATGACGATGAGGATATATATTCCGGCGACTCCGGTTCTGACCACCCGCAAGAGCTGGTGTTGTTGACGTCCGTTGAGTGACTGAGCGAGCGACAGACATGTGCCCCTCCCACGGGTCTGGGTGACTTCACTCCCCCGGATATTCGACTCCGGGGAATGGTGGAGTCCCATCGCAAGCATTTCGGATAGGAAGATATATAAGGAAGCTTTTCTTTTGCTTTCGCCGTGAAGTTCTGGTTCCCATGTCCTTTTGATTGATGTAATGTGATGTGAAGTGTGAGATGCTAGTAGACCACTCCCATGGGCCAGTCGTGAATGATGTCCCGCACTCACCACACACACACCACGCCGTGACTGTTAAACTGAAGACAATGATATACATGGGGGGAGCGTGGTTAGAGATGAGCGCCGGGAGGATGAGGAAGACGTGTGGTTTAGTGATCAATTTTATCCCTTTGTTTTCATTCTTTCGCGTTTTTATTTTCGTTTTCTCCCTCTTCTCTTGTATCACATTTGAATACCGACCAATTCTGGGATCGATCGCTGGGAAACACACACCGATTTCACGCCATCCTGGTCGCAACCTCTACTCGTTTTCGACCGGTCTTTCTTCGTTCTTTGATTTTTTGTCTCTCCAGGGCGGACTTCGATCGATCGATCGATAGATCGGCCGGTCATGCCATGGGTTGCAGCGATCATGGGACCGGTTATATGGGATAGGTATGTGGATGGACGATAGTATGGAGGAGTATAGCATGATATACATGGCACAGTACGCAAGAGATGCGCACGCTGGGGGAGAGGAGGGGGTTTGAAGAACGACCGATGGTGGAAAATTCAAGTAAGGAACTACAAAATGGAAAGGAGTATGACCTTCCATCCCCCCCTGCGCTCCCGATCTTCGCGGGGGGTCTTGGTCGGTTCATGTCCGCCTACCCACCTATCCACTCGCCTGCCTGCCTACCTACTCCGAGTTTCATGTGTCGTGTCGCGACGATAATATATCATACAGATCCCACCCCCATCCCTTCCTCCCGAAACACTTCCAGCTTTCGCCATCCATCCCTTCCCTTTCTCTCCTTTCCCCCACTCTCCCTTAAACACCAAAATATAACCAACCACCTCACTCCCTGCATCTTCTCACTTCTTCCCCTCCTTCCCCCCCTTGCCCACAGCCGGTTTCCCACCACGCTGCTGCTGCTGCGGTTTCTTCCCCCCCACCACCTCCTCCTCCTTTGGCACACTATCCGCCAAATCCTCCAAACTCCACGCATCCGAGCTGCGCGAGCCCTTCAGCTTATCCCTGACCACATCCGCCAAGGAACGATAATCCTTCGCCTGCTCATACGGCGGGCACGCCGGGAACGCCTGGACCGTCCCATCCTCGCCCAGCGTCGGGCGCACGACACGAGGAAACGACTGCGCCGGCTGAAAGCTGGCCCAAGTACGCTCGCGCTCGGCCACAGGCACGTCGACACCCATGTCGGCCTGGAAGCCGAGCCGGTCGAACTCGAAGAGGTTGGCCTTCATGCCGACGCCGTGGTACTGGTGCTTGGCGAGGAAGGCGAGCCAGACCTTGACGGCGTCCGGGTGGCCGTCCAGGATCTGGATGAGGCGGCGGTGGGTGATGCGGGCGAAGTTCTCCTGGGCCTTTTTGAAGATGAAGTTCGATTTGGGGACCGTCCAGCGCTCGGTGATTTTGGGTAGGGGCACGGGTCCTTTGGCGGGTAGGTGCAGGTAGTAGGCCGCCCGCATGGCCAGGTCGGCGAAGAGGAGCATGTTGTCGAGGCTGTAGGTGCGGAGTTGCAGGGTGGCCATGGGGATCCCGTAGGTGGGCTCCCGTCGTAGGGGCGCGAGCTGCGAGGCGAGGACGTTTTTGGGCGTGTGCGTGTTGTTTTGGAGGTGCTCGTCCAGCTCCGCGGGGATGGGCCGGACGAGGGGGTCGAGTTGGATGCCGCGCTTTCTGTGGATTTTGGTCAGCGTTCGGAGCGTTTCCTGCGCGGAGGGAGAGAAAGATGGTGGTGCTGTGCTGGATGTGGGTGGGACACGTACTCGGCGACCTTGCGGATGTCGACGTGGTCGAATTGACGGACGATGTCGCCTTCGCTCGTCCACCAGCGGCGGGAGGGTGTGTTGGCCGCCATGGTGGTGGACGAGGAGGTCGTCGTGGTCGCGGCCGCGGAGATCTACGGGAGAGAGAGAGAGGTGTGGTTAGGTTCCGTCTGCGTTTTCTTCAGAGAGGGTGGTAGGTATTCTTCCTTACCCTCGCGCGCTTGAGCACCCGCAGGGGGGCTCGTGTGATGGACGGCGTGGCCATGGTGGTGGTGGTGGTGGAAAAGGTTGAGGGCGGACCGTCGAGCGAAGCGATGCGACGACGACGACGACGTTGCTGGCTGTCCGTGTGAATTGCTGCGAATGATGGGAAAATGGGAAGGGTGTGGCTCGTGGTGGCTTCACCGCCCGGAACATTTTGTTTGCCTGAGGCATGCGCTCCGGCTGGGCTGTGGCGCATGGCTTGTTTGGTTTGGGGACACCCCACTTGCACATGTCATTCTCCCGACTTCCCCACTGGCGGGGTGCTCGACGTATTGTACAGGATACATCTTCCTAACATTCTCCTCATATTCTTGATATTTATCAATTACTTCCCATCTCACTCCCCCCTTCCACTCCACTCCAGCATGCCCACCCCCACCGACGACGACGTAGTCGCATCCAGCGGCAACGTGTACCAGCGCGCGTCCGAGACGGCGCTCTACCTGCGCAGCAACATCCCCCACGCCCTGCACTACCCCAAGGTCGCCATCATCTGCGGCTCCGGCCTCGGCGGCCTGGCCGAGACGATCAACCCGGAGCCCCGGATCGAGACGGCGTACGCGAATATTCCCAATTTTCCGAGGAGCACTGGTGCGTTGACTGACCGCGGGGGACGAGGCTGGCTTTGTCGGCCTGGCTGATCATCTACCCACACATGAAGATGTGAATCCATGTTGACTTCCTGGATGTCTTCCCCGTCCTGTAGTGCAGGGCCATGCTGGTAAACTTGTCTTTGGTACGATGGGGCCTGCGAATACCCCCGTTGTGTTGCTGGTTGGAAGGGCGCAGTATGCGATTTCTTTTTCTCTCTGGTCCTTCTATCATTTTCATTTCAATTTCAGCGCACTTCAGTGCCTATGGCTGTCCCACTTCTCTAAATCGGCTTGTGATCAACTACACCACCCTTGTTCAAATCACATGCATATATCTTCCTCGTCGATTTCAGGAGGTTACGCCATGTCTGACGATTTGTGAACTCTAGCTTCTACGAAGGCCATACGATGGAGCTAGTCACGTTCGCAACCCGCGTCTGCAAGCTGCTCGGCGTGGAGACCATGATTGGTACGCCATTTTCGTCTTGCCCCGGCACGATCTGTTGCTATCGAGCCTCCGCTCACAGACTAATCTCTCATCTGCAGTCACCAATGCCGCTGGCGGTCTTAACCCCGCCTACAACGTTGGCGACATCGTCCTGCTCAACGACGTAAGTGCTACCCTCTTTGCATCTTCTGAATACGTGCTAACCCAATCAACCTCCAGCACCTCAACCTCCCCGGCCTCATCGGCTTCCACCCCCTGCGCGGGCCCAACATCGACGAGTTCGGCGTGCGCTTCCCCCCGCTCTCCGACGCCTACGACCTCTCGCTCCGCCGGCGCGTGCACGCCGCCTGGCGCGCCCTCGGCCTGGATGCATCCCCCCGCCGCACGCTGCACGAAGGCGTGTACGCGTTCGTGGCCGGGCCGAGCTACGAGACGCGGGCGGAGTGCCGGATGCTGCGGGCGCTGGGCGCGGACGTGGTGGGCATGAGCACGGTGCCGGAGATCGTGGTGGCGCGGCACGCGGGCATGCGCGTGCTGGCGTTTTCCTTGGTGACGAACCGGGCGGTGTTGGAGGAAGGGTTAAGAGGGGATGCGGTGGAGTTGGAGGGCTTGGGGGAGGAGGAGGTGAGGGCATTGTTGGAAAAGGGCAAGGCGGATCATTTGGAGGTGTTGGAGGCGGGGAGGGCGGCGGCGAGGGATGTGGAGGCGTTGGTTAGGAAGGTGGTGGAGGGGTTGTATGAGTGATGGGAGGGGTGGGTGATTGATTGGGGGAGTGAGCGGTTGTACGGTACGTATCGTACAAATGAAGAGAGGTATTCGATGTTGTGTAAAGTTTCTTCTATCTTACCGCAGCAGATCAATTCTACCATCTGTCTCTTCCTTCTGTTCTCACAGCAATCGAATCCCTACACGACGACTTGATGGAGATGAAGTTGATAGATTCTGTGCCTGAGGCATCAAAGCCGGACATGCCCGATCGTTTGCGGGGCCCGACATCGCTTGGCACTCCCGACCCTGAGGCGGCGACGACCGACGACTGACGACTGACAACCGTCGAGACGACAACGGGACGATTGGTGTCCCCGGCTGAACCCTTCCCATCCGCCATTCACACGCACCGCACTCACCACCGCACTGCACCGCACATCTCCGCACCACCATTCCTCGCCAGCTCTTCTTCCCTCTCTCACCGTGCCACTGCTTCTCCTCTCGATTCCTCCTCCACAACCAGCCAGCCAGCCAGCAAAGCAAGCAAAGCAAAGGGGCGAAGAGCGGTCGGGGTGGTTTTGACGGAGCCATCCAATGCACCAGCCCAGGAGTACCCGCCGCAATCACGACAGTCGTCCCTCCTCCCAACAACCACTACCAGCGCAGCAACAGCGATTGCTATAACCATGGCTCCGCTAGAGCAGCAGTGGGTGATTGTGCAGCAGAAGACATTCACCAAGTGGTGAGTCTTTTTTCTTTTTTTTTCTCCTCACATTCGGGGCCCGCGCCGCGTCGCACCACTCTCCCTCCCGTCCTTCCCTCTTGCTCCTCGGTCGGTGAGGGCCCCGAGCGCCTGCCCCCCCTCCCTCCTCCTGCGACGATCCGCGGAAGGGAATCGGGGCCGGGGAGGGGGGATCTGTCCTCGTCTTTCTGGATCACAATGTTTGCTGACGGAGAGCGTCTTTGCCTGCAGGCTGAATAGCAAGCTTGTTGTGAGGAATATTGCGATTGAGGATCTCATTACGGATTTGAGCGATGGGGTATGTCGTCCTTTCCCCCTTCCCTCTCTCGTACTCGCCCTTCTCCGCTGCTGCTTGCGCGAGTCCCGTCATGGAGGGACTACATTTTCCCGCGACACCATGCTGACCGACCGGTTACCAGGTCATCCTCATCCACCTGCTCGAGATCCTCGGCAACGAGTCGCTGGGCCGCTATGCGGCGCGGCCGAAGCTGCGCGTGCAGCGCTTCGAGAACGTGAATAAGTGTCTGGACTTTATCAAAAACCGGGGCATCCAGATGACCAATATTGGCGCCGAGGATGTGGTGGATGGGAACAAGAAGATTATCCTGGGGCTGATCTGGACGTTGATCTTAAGGTTCACGATCAGCGATATCAACCAGGAGGGTATGAGCGCGAAGGAGGGCTTGCTGCTGTGGTGTCAGCGGAAGACGGCGTGTTATGAGGAGGTGGAGGTGCGGGATTTCTCGACGAGCTGGAATGATGGATTGGCATTGTGGGTGCTTTCTGTTTTGCTTTTGGTTGACGAAAGTGTTTGGAGGAGTCTCCTGGCTAACGAGATGAACCCGACTACAGCTGCGCATTGCTTGACATCCACCGGCCGGACCTGATCGACTTCGACCAGCTGGACAAGAGCGACCATCGGGGCAACATGAAGCTGGCGTTCGAAATCGCACACAAGGAGATCGGCATCCCGGACCTGCTGGACGTGGAGGACGTGTGCGACGTGGCGAAGCCGGACGAGCGGTCGCTGATGACGTACATCGCGTACTGGTTCCACGCGTTCTCGCACATGGAGAAGGTGGAGAACGCCGGGCGGCGGATCGAGAAGTTCTTCCGGAACATGAAGGGGGCGTGGGAGATGCAGAACACGTACGAGGCGCGGATGCGGGAGCTGCTGCGGCAGATCGCGGCGCAGAAGCGGAAGTGGGAGGAGGCCACGTTCACGGGCGAGTACGCGGACGCGAAGGCGCACCTGGCCGCCTTCAACGGCTACAAGCGGAAGGAGAAGCGGGCATGGGTGGCGGAGAAGAGCGACCTGGCGGGTTTGCTGGGCAACATCCGGACGAAGCTGAGCACGTATCAGCTGGCGCCGTATTCCCCGCCGGCGGACCTGACCCTGGACGTGTGCGAGCAGGCGTGGGCGGGCTTGACGAAGGCGGAACACGAGCGGAGTCAGGCGATCAACGAGCAGATTCGGGAGTAAGTCACCCCCACGTCCTTTTTCTTTTTCTTTTTTTTTTCTTTTTTGGCCGTCGACGGCATGCGCGCAGTACTGACTTCTTTTAGCATCAAGGATAAATTGCGCAAGGACTTCGCGCGGGGGGCGAACGCGCTGGCGGAGACGCTGAAGCACATCAGCGCGGCCATCTCGAGCCTGGAGGGGGACGTGGAGGACCAGCTGCGGCACACGCAGCGGCTGAGCGCGAGCCTGGGGCCGGTGGACGCGTACCTGGACGCGATCGCGGCGATGGACGAGAAGTGTGAGGAGGCGAACATCGAGGAGAACGACTTCACGACGTACACGTACGACGAGCTGGAGTACGAGGTCAGCCTGGTGAAGCAGAGCGTGAGCAAGAAGCTGGCCTTCCTGGAGAACCAGCTGGTCGCGCGCAACATGACGAACCTGACCCCGATCCAGCTCGAGGAGTTCGAGAGCGTGTTCCGCCACTTCGACCGGGATCTGAGCAATTCCCTCCAGGAGCTGGAGTTCGCGGCGGCGCTGGCGAGCTTGGGCTTGGTGTACGACGAGGAGGAGATGCACGAGCGGTTTTTGGAAACGAGTGGGGGCAAAGGGGTGGTGACGTTCGAGGGCTTCATCCGCTTCATGGTCGAGGAGACGGAGGACAAGGACAACGCGGGCCAGGTGTTCGAGAGCTTCCGGGAGGTGGCGGACGGGAAGCCGTACGTGACGGAGCTTGACCTCCGTCATTCCCTCGTCCCGGAGGAGATCATCGATGATATGATCGCCTCCATGCCGGAGCATCAGGGCCCGGATTTGCTCGAGGATCGCGATCTGCCGAAGTATGATTATATTAGTTATATGGAGCGCTTTTTGGGGGGTGGAGCACGGCAGGGGAGGGAGAATGGGGAGGCGGGTGCGGAGGCGGATGCGGATAAGGAGGGAGTGGCAGAGGAGGAGGGGGTGGAGGAGGGGGTGAGGAGGTTGAGTGTTGGTTGAGCAGTGAGAGGGATGTGGTTGGGGTTTTTGACTTTTTTACTCCCCCGGGCGTGCACAGTTGAAGTCAGCCAGCAGGTGGAAGTCAGCGTTATCATTTCCCCTTCCTTCATTCCTTTCATTGGAATTGGATGAGGACCATGGGGCTTTGGGTGGGTGCTTGTTATTGTACATGCATATGCTTGAACGAACGACAAGAGGAAAAGAAGCTGGAGGAGAAGTGGAAGTATCGGTCGAGCATGCATGGTTCGAAGAAAGAGACGGGACCGAAGTACTACAGTAGTAGAGATACCAACATTCATCATTCATCGTGATCATTATCTTCTTCTTTCCGTTTTTCTTTTTTTGTGTTTTGTTATCCTTCTTGAAGTCTTTCCTGCTGTAGCTATGGTCTAATGCTCCACTCTCACATACAGTATAACTTTACCTACGGAGTAGTGACTATCCACTCGATCCGCGGTCTTCGGTTACTGGATACTTCTTCATCATCGCGACCTTGATCATCCTACTGTACGTATGATATCCTATCTTTTCTCGCGTTTATTGGAGAAAGAATACTTCAATCAATGGAGAGGAGACGCCAATGAGCCCTAAACGCGCGCGCGAAGCGAGACGCGACGGGAGAGCTACTCACTTCACTACTACTACACCGTATATTTATTTTACTTTGTATCCGAGCGATAACGATGGATATCATTCTCTGCTTTCATGTTTTCTTCTCATGTTCTCCCTTTGCTTTGTCTCCCTCTTGTTCTTTTCTGTGGCTGTGGAACCCGACAGGCTGGCTGGGAGGCTTTTGAAACGGCCAACGGGTTTTGGAATGACTCGTGATGGTGGGTTGATTTTTTTTTTTTCCCTAAACGACCAATTCGTGAGTCTGATGAATGGATGTTTGTAGGGGATAAAAAGGAGTTCACTTGGTCTATCTTCTCGATGATGATCTCTTGTTCTTCGTCCTGCTCTGCGATATGTGGACATGTTGATTGGGGCCGCGAAGGGCCAATTCACTTTTTCGTCCTAGTGGGCTGGATGGAGAGAGAGGGGCGGGCGGGCGGACGGCGGCGGCGGCGGCGGCGCTTGGCGCAGGGACCATCGGGATGCTTCCCCCGGGGGGGAGTTTTGAGGGTCTCTGGGCTGTTTCTGCAGGAGGAGAAGGGGGGGGGGGGGGGGGGGGGNNCCCCCCCCCCCCCCCCCCACTCCAGGTGGATCACTCACTCCCTCACCAAAAGTCCCTAATCCGTTACCAGCCAGACATCGTGAGTTGTCGCACCTGGTCCTGAAACAACTTTCTTCAGTGAGTGAAGCGCTGGATGTATGGAGGTAATGATAGTAACTACCAGTATCAATCCGTTCTATGTTGGCCGGGCTCGGAGAGAAAAAAGAAGGTTGGCCTGACCCTTCCCCGAGTGCCTTAGTGCACCTCAGGCCCCCCGACCGGGCAAGCTCTCCAGGGCTCCCACCTCTCCACTGCCCGCTTTGCCCGCTTACCCCCTTAACGACCTGACTGCCTACTACCTGACAACCTGACTGTCTCCACTCCCATCAATCAACCACCTGCACTCACTCACTCACTCTCCTACCTACTCCCTCACTCTTACTGCGAGAGACCTTGTCGCCTGTCGTCTATCGTCTGTCCCCTTCCCCTCCTCCTCTTCTCCCCCAGACTCGGTTGCTGCCGTCTCTCCCCAAGCAGCACAAGCACCACCACTCACAGAGGACCAAGCCAACCCACACAGTACCTCCCACTCACGTACCAGGTACCTGCCGACGACCTCATCCCTACTCCTGACAACCTCCGACGACCTCCTACCGACTCACTCTCCGCCAACCACATCCCTCCACTCTCTCGCTCCCCGACTGCTTTGTTCGCCCGCGCCTTCGACGACGTCGGCGACAACAGCGATCACGACGCCAACAAACCACTTCGGCACCCACTCCCTGTGGAGTACTCCTGCACACGGCGGCTAGGCTACGACGGGTGCTGGGCAGGTCGATTCGCGCGACCGAGCTGTCTCTCCGCAATCGACTCGCTGCCTCACCGCACGCCTGCTCGACCGACTCCGTCGACCGCGACATCACCGCAGGAAACCCCCTTCACCTCCTTTAGCCGTTCCATAACACCGCCAGGATGGCACAGCAACCACAGTCGTAAGTCACCCTCCTTCGCTCTCACTTGTTCCCCGTGAAGTGGCGGTCACCGCATCTTGATCCGGCCCCGCTTCATACCCACCACCTGCCCACCCCGGCAGCCTGCCCTCGTGCTTGCACTGGACGCCACGTCCTGGTTGAATGCCTTTGTCCAGCGTTGACTGACGTGAATTCTCTTGACAGCCTCTACACTGCGGGGCAGTTCATGAACCCCGGACCGGCACCTCGTCCCCCTGCCGACCGTCCTCGATTGAACCTCACACCTTCCACCACCAATCTTCCCGGCAACATGTCCGGGCTCACGTTGCAGTCGCCATCCGCGTCGAGCTCGACGACGTCGCTGTCTCGCACCGGCACGGACAAGTCGGTCGGGAGTCCCGGTGGCACATACCAGGTGATCAAGGATGGCTGGGCCAAGGTCAAGGAGGAAGGCATGGTGAAGTCGCTGTTCTGGTCGGAGAAGTTCCTCGTGCTTCGCGAGTTCCAACTGGACTTTCTCAAGAGCAACAACTCGCCAAAGGTCTCATTTACCATTCAACTCAAAGATATCACGAGCGTGACCCGCTCGGAGGATTACCCTTACTCGTTCGAGATCACCCGCATCTCTAACACCTCTACCAACGGAGCGTCCCCTCCGCGCGACGGTCCGACGAAGGTTTTGATTTGCAAGGTCGAGACCGATGACGATGTGTACTCGTGGATCGACAGCATCTATCAGCGATGCCCGAGCATGGGTGGCGTCAGCAACCCGACCAACTTCACTCATCAAGTTCACGTCGGCTTCGATCCGACCAGCGGGGCCTTCGTGGGGCTGCCGTCCGAGTGGGAAAAGCTGCTCACAGCTTCTGCCATCACCAAAGATGACTACCAGAAGAACCCCAAGGCCGTGCTGGAAGTGCTCGAGTTCTACACCGAGAAGCTTGTCAAGCGCGCTGAGGATCCCGCTCAGTACCCCAGCCTGACCCCGACTCCGGGCGTCGAGGCCGGTGCGAATAAGCAGCTGGGCTATGCGGGTAGCGGCGCCTCCGTTGCTCCGCCGCGGCCTCCCCCGCCGCAAGGCCGCCAACGCCAGGATAGCTATAGCACCCGCGGCGAAAACCAGTCTCCGTCTGCGTATGATCGTCAGCAGCAGCAGCAAATACAGCAGCACCGAGAAGAAGAGGAGCGGCGACGAAGGGACCAGCAAATGCGCATCCAACAACAACGTGAAGCCGAGCAGAAGCGTCGTGAGGCCGAGCAACGCGAGCGCGAGGAGCTGGCCGCCTACAACGCCTCAATTCCCCAGAAGAAGATACCCTTGGCAAAGCAAGAACTGGGCGGATACGGTGGCGATTCCCGCGGGAACAGCCCGGCAGCTGCCGACCGATATAACCCCTCCCGGCCTGCTCCCTCCACGCCCACCCAGCGACAGCAACCAGCCGGCTCCTTGCGCCAGATGCAGGCTCAGAGGCCTGCGCCTTCCGCCCCCAACCAGAACGGTGCGAGCACACGAATTCCCATCAAGACCCCTCAGACCACCGGTCCGAGGCAACCCCATCAACCTGCTGACTCTGCATCCCCTACAGCTCGCCCACCGAACGGCACGCACCAGCGTCCTCCTCCAGGTGTCGCGGCACCTAAGCCGCTTAACGTACCAGCCAAGCAGACGAACCAGACCAACCCCGTCAAGAAGGCCGAGGAGGCTCTCACCAAGAAGGACGATGCTCCCCGCAAGGAGGTCCGCATGTCGAGCATGTCTGAGAGCGAGGTTATGGCCAAGCTGCGTGAAGTTGTCTCCAAGGAGAAGCCGTTGGATAGCTACAATAAGCAAAAGAAGATCGGTCAGGGTGCGTCGGGCTCCGTGTACGTGGCCCGGATCCGCGAGGGCGCGACTTCGCCGATGGCTCGCGAGCTGCTCCGCCAGCACGGCTCTCGGGCGCAGGTGGCCATCAAGCAGATGGATCTCAGGAACCAGCCCCGCAAGGAGCTCATCGTCAACGAGATCATCGTCATGAAGGACAGCAAGCATCCTAACATTGTCAACTTCTTGGACGCCTTCCTCCAGGAGGAGCAGAGCGAGCTGTGGGTGGTCATGGAGTTTATGGAGGGTGGTGCGTTGACGGATGTGATTGATAACAACCCGAGCATCTCGGAAGACCAGATCGCGACAATCTGTCTTGAGGTGAGTGAAGATGTTTCTGAGCTGTTGACGGCATGCTGACCACATGAACAGACTTGCAAGGGCCTCGATCACCTTCACAAGCAGAACATTATTCATCGCGACATCAAATCCGACAACGTCCTTCTGGACGCTCGAGGCAACGTCAAGATTAGTGAGTTGATCTACCGCCCATGCATCGCCATTCTGCTAACACATCCCCTCCAGCTGATTTCGGCTTCTGCGCTAAGCTCACCGAGCAGCGGTCCAAGCGTGCCACCATGGTCGGCACTCCCTACTGGATGGCTCCGGAAGTGGTCAAGCAGAAGGAGTACGGCAACAAGGTGGACATCTGGTCGCTGGGAATCATGGCGATCGAGATGATTGAGTCCGAGCCGCCTTATCTGAACGAAGAGCCGCTCAAGGCGCTTTACCTCATCGCGACCAACGGCACGCCGCGGTTGAAGAAGCCCGAGAAGTTGAGCAAGGAACTCAAGGCCTTCCTGAGCGTGTGTCTGTGCGTGGACGTGAAGAGCCGGGCGAGCGCACAGGAGCTGCTAGGCCACGACTTTTTGAAGAACGGCTGCGGATTGAACTCGCTGGCGCAGCTGTTGGCGTTCCGAAAGCAGGGCGGTCATTAGAGTGGTGTGCAGCTTTCGAGGCGCCCATCTTCACTTTTGTGATGAGAGAGACTGGTCCAATAAGACACCACTTCCGCGCCGCTTCTTTCTTTCCTACGCTGCACGTGTGTTCCGATGGACGCCATGCAATTTTAGCCAAGTCGACGCTGACACTCTCTGGCCGGCTTACGACATGCCGCTCGGATTCAACGCGGGATCGGAGTATGGAGTTTTGGGAAAGCCTTGCTTGCTAAAGGACTGGGAGATGGCATTGTCTTTTTGTACCGAGACGTTGAGTTTACGGCTGCGCACTTCCACTTCATTCCCTTCCCTTCTCTGCATCGTGTGTCGAGGCGCCTGCTGCTCTCCGTCGACGCATACGCACACCGGGAAGCAGTTCTCTCCTTCTCCCTTTCACTGACCCCTTTCACTCACCGTTTCCGCTTTGCTTTGGGAATGACATACCCCTTTTCTTTCCTTCACAACGTAGTACCATGTACCACTGGCACACTACACTTTCGATTACTTACTGAAGTACTTACTTACTCTTGGGAACATGGTGCCGTTCGTCTACATACTTATCACACACACACACGTTATTAATGGGCATAACTTCTTTCTTTCTTTGGCTTTTTCCCTGATGGGATTTTTTTTTTTTTTTTTTTTTTTCCCTTTCGATTCCCTTTTCGTCTTTCTTTTTTCGCTGGGGGCAGAAGGGGTGGTGTGGTTGATGTGGGTGGATGCTGTTTTGCTTTTTCCTTTTTTCTTCTTATCTACTTTTCTTTTTCCCTTTTTGAGGTAGAGGGGGATGAAGGCCGGGGAGATACTTGTCGATCGAGAAAAATCGAAGGAAGGGAAAAAGAGGTTAGGTGAAATGGGAGATGCAGATAGAGCGATCTGATGCAAGGTGGATGGATGGAAGTACTAAAAGATGGATTTGGCCGGATGGACGGTGGATAGGGGCTGTGCGACTTTGAGTGAAGATGGATGGATGGATGTGGATGGAGTCGAGAAGGGGGTTCACCAAAAATTATGGCGATGGGGGGTTAAAGGAGGGGAGATATAGTGAATGAATCTTTTTTTGTGGTATTATACTTGTGTGTTCAGAGTGAATTGTCAGAAGGCCCTTCCCTCGCCGTATTCTTTATCGGTCATGATGATCCTTTAGGTGTGCTGGAAGGTCGGAAGGTCAGAAAGTCAGGAGGGGAGGATGAGAGGTATTTTCTTCTTGTACGGGGGTATAATTAACTATATAGCAAACAGCACTATCCCAGCCATCTCGCCTGCCTCGTTCCTCTACGTCCGTTCCTCTTCTTATTGGTCTCTTTCTCTCGCTCTCTGCTTGCTCCTTTTTCTTCGTTTTCATTCCTCCTCCCGGTGGTTCGCGGTCTAACAGCCAGATTTACTTTCTCGCTCGCTCACTCGGCATACTTCTGTCCTCTGCCTCTCGCTCAGCGTTCTGCCACTGCGTCCCGCCATTGCCATTCCTCCTCCTTCTCTCTCTCTTCTCTTCGACCGGGTACGCTTCACCGCTCGGCGCTCGATAGGCGGATGCGGGAGCGGGAAGCGCGGAAGATGAAATGAAACAATCGCCCCATCCCCTCCCGCTCACTTCACTTCCCACCCCCCAAAACCCTGACCTGAAAGCTCGCGGCCGGCAACCCAGGCGTCTCGGCCGTGACCAACGCCTCCACGCCCAGTCCGGCAAGGAGCCCACGAATCAGGCCGCACGGAAAGAACAACAGGGGGGCGGCGCGGGCGAGGGTGTCTGGGTGCGCGGCGCGACCGCGCGGCACGGCGACCCGCGCCAGACCCCGGAAGGCGTGGTCGGTCAGCACGAAGGTGCCCCGGTGGTTCGTCTTGAGGTTGTCGACCTGCTTGCGGTAGAGCAGCTGCCAGAGGTCTTTGCAGAGGAGCTTGATGCTGTCGAGGGCGGTGGTGGGGCGGGAGGGGGCGGTGGGGGAGAACCTGTGGTGGGTGGGTGGAACTAGGGTTAGCTGTTTTGTTTTGGAGGGGGCAGGGGGGGGGGGGGGGGGGGGTTGTGTCTGGGGTTGAATGACGCACTTTTCGGCTACCCCGAGCCCGACGCGGTACCCGATGCTTTCGAGTCGGTAGAAGACGGCTTCACGCGTCTCCTCGTCGTCGAGGGAGTTGGTTGGGGGTCCCGTCGTGGCGGTCGTGGGAACGACGGTGGTGGCCGCCGCGCTCTCTTTGCTTCCTCGGCCGGCGGCCTCACCGCCCTCGCTGTTCCCGCTGGCCTCGCTGACGGTGAGGCCTTGCCCGTCTCCTCCTGCCGGTGCTCCTGCTGCTGTTGTCGTCGTCGGTGTTGTTGCTGTTGTTGTTCCTGCTGTGGTGTTGGTGGTGGTGGAGGTGCGTTTGGCGGTGTGGGTGGCTTCGTCGCGCTCGGCGAGCTCGGCGGCGATCCGATGGGCGAAGGGAACCAGCTCGATGAGGAGGAAGTCGAGGCAGGATTGGTTGAGGTGGGTGTGCTCTGGTTGCGCGCCGGGTGTGTCTGGTGAGCCGGTTGGTGGGTGGAGAGCGTCGGGGAGGGACATGGTGGGTTGGTGTTGCGGGAGAGCTGGGCGGATGAGGGTTGGATTTCGCGGGTGGGAGGATGGAGATGCTTGGTCGGAGGATGTGGAGAGGTCGATGGAGAGAGGAGACGTGGAAGAGGGTGAGAGAGAGGAAGGGCGTTCGGTGGGCGGACGAAGTTGTGAGTCCCGAGGGGTTGCGGCGCGCTGGATAGTGAATCGGATGGAGTTGAGGACGGACGGACGGGGTTGGTGGAGGTGGGAGAGGTGGATGCTGGGGCACGTGGTCCGTGCGGCCGGTGGACCTCATCTCTCCAACGTTCAACGACACTCCACATTCACCACCAACCATCATCCACTGCGTGCCTAGGTATATCTCATCGGTGAACAGCTCCGTCACTCTATATCCACAGCGGTCGAGTCTCTTTCATATTCAGGCGCCTTCGTGGTCTATGTTACCGGTCCTTTCCCATTCTATCCTACTCGTATACGGATAAGGTTTCTTTCAATCTGGCTGAGATATGTCATTTCCACTGCCAATTCTCTCTCATTCACGAGTCAACATTGCTTCTTCATTTTCATCTACGTCTCGTACATAACTGGGCTGAGGCTTCTCAATCCGCCATCTACGCTGCTTTCTTTCTTTCTTTCTTCTCCTCACGCGAATCTCAGCGTACAGCGCCTTCTTGGCCTGGTAGCTTCTGTCACCCTTCCTCAATGCATGAACCAAAGGATTTCTGGCTCCGACAGGGAACTTCTGAGACTGTCACGTGCATTGCTTGCTTCTCCATTTCATAAAGTCTTTAACATCTGTCCAATCTCATTTCCCTCTTCTTGGTATTGTTGCTCGACCGACGAGGATGTGTATGAATCCCTTCAGTCCTGGTTTGAATCTGTCATTCTAACTGCCATTTCTCTCATTGACCAGTCGGCATTGGTTTGTCCTTTCCATTGGTATCGTGTATAAGTGGTCTTTGTCTTCAATCTACCACGTACGCTGTGTCGCTTTTCACTTCTCTTCCTTTTCCTCACATGACAACGCTCAGCAGACAGCTGCTTCTTAGCCTTGGAGCTTCTCTGATACCCTCAATGCCTGAACCAATGGTTTTATGGCTTCGACAGGGAACTTTCTGAAATCATCATTCGCATCATTTGCTTCTAAATTTCATACTGTCATCAACTATCCATCAGATTTCCTTTATTTCTTCCTCACATTGCTCGACTTCCAGAGCAAAGCGTCCGCATAGTCCCCCAGCCTAGCTGCGATGCATTGATGGTGGCGGTACCACTAGCAGAAAAATGAATCTGCATCTGCGGTCCCTTCATATGCTCGATTGGCCGGGGGCGCTGTGGTCCGCTTTTCTCATCCTCGGTCAACTCCCTCTGCTCCTCATCCCACCCGCGCGCTCCCAAAGCCAAGCGGACGGAGTCCGCAATCCGCAGCTGAATGCACCGAAGTGCCATCCGCGCGTGGCTTTTTGCTCAAGCCCGTCGCCCCCCTGTGAGCTTCTCGTAGCTCCCTCGTCGGCATCACTCCTTCTGCATCAAAATCCTCCTCCTCTCTCTCCACGTCCTCCGCATCCCACCTCCAAGTCCACCTCACCCATCCCAGCGCGAGCAGCATAAGCAGCAACGTCCCAGACGTGCCGCCGATTATACCTCCCAGCCACCTCCCCAACCCAGCCCAAAACCCAAACTCCCCCTCCGCACTCCAGCAGTACGTATCCACCCAGTCCGCCGCCGCACCGCCAACGCAGCCAAACAGGATAAGCGCAAGCAGCAACCACCACGCTTGGTCGCTGAACTGCACCGGCGTGGCCGAAATCAGCACCGGCGCCGTCTGCTCCATTTGCTCTTTTTCCACACGCTCCTCCTCCATCCTCCGCTCTTCCTCCTCCCTCCTCGCCTGCCGCTCCATTTCCCTCCACCGTCTCTCTTCCCGTTCGCGCTCCCGCTCCCGCTTCTCGGGGGATGGAGTCGTGGTATGGCGCCCAGGCTGGTGTGATGTAGGTGGGCTGCGGGATGTAAGGTGCGTAGGCGACACCCTCTGGCATCCATTGTTTTGGGTCCATGAATGGCTGCCGAGGGGCGGGGACCGGGGCGGGGACCGGGGCGGGAACTGGGGCGGGAACTGGTGGCTGTACGTGAGCCAGAAGGGGCGGCTGGTATCGCTCGTCCAAGATCTTAGGTTTATCCCGGGAGAACTGAGCACCAATGCGGCTCGCTTCGTCGTCGCAGAGCTCCTTCTCCTCGAGCTCCAATCTGGACAGGCCGGCGGCAAGCTGGTCGACCTCATCGCCGGCATCGTATACATGGCCGGCCATGGCCCTGGACGGCTTCGCCCCTCGCTGCGTTCCAAAGGCTTCACCCGCCTGCGCGATCCCGAAAGACCCTACACCACATCTCATTAGCAGCCACACAACGCTTGAAAGGTCAAGATGCAGTGGACATACCTTGCGTGTATAGCTGGGGCATGTCTTGTGCCGCACCGCCCATGTGGGCTTGATCGTCGTTGTAGGGGTGCTGGGGGGTGTGCAACCCGAGATCTTGTACCCTGGCGATCCGGTGGGATGGGTGGCCGTGGAACTGGGGGCGTGAGGGAGGGTGTTAGAAAAGCTACTTTAGGTGTGTAGGAGGACGGGGTAAGGGGACTTACGGCGCTTTGAGTGGTGCGGAAGGTCTTTGCGAGATATGACATGGTTGATGGGTGTGGGTGGTTGTGGTGGTAGTAGGGTGTTGAGATCTTTGGGGTGGGAGTGATGGTAGGTAGATCTTGCACGGGAGAGATGTTCGAGTTGGGGAGATGTGGAAACGGGAGATTTAAAAACAGGGGATTCGAAAACGGGGGTCAAGCAGAAGTATGGATTGGACTATATTGTTGAGAAACAGAGCTCGCGTTCGAAGTGTGCCTGTGTGGATATATTCGGTAGAGCTTCGGCCCTGCTTTGCCTCATCGCGAGGCTGAAGTCACAGTGTTACAGCCGGCGGCTGAGTTAGGTCCCCTAAGACCTGTCGTACTGTACATGTCGATGGTGAAATCTGATCCTTTCATAGGGGGTGTCAACAGTAATGGAGGACGGCCTGATGTGAAATGGTCCAGTCATTGATAACGTCGTCCATGTATATATATATTCCCAACACAAGGGAGGCGGTAATGGGTACGGAGGTTCTCACTGAGCGCTCCAGTGGTATATATATATGTAACATGGCGACGGTTCAGAGGATGTAGGTACCAGTAACTGGCAAACGCTATGCTACTGGCTGGTGTGAAAGCTATCCTGTCCATATTGGTCGTTATACGTTGTTATTTGTATGAGCTGCTTGATAGTGATATTTGGAGTATTCGAGTTGCCTTCCACAAACATACCAACTCCATCGGTCACATGATGTCTTAGATTGGATTGTGAGAATGTTGGGAATGAGACAGACATATACTGGGAGGATCGTGGTGAAGCCAGTTTGACAGCTAAACCTCGTATTTGATATTCTAGTCAAAAAGGATGTTGAACTACACAAATCGTCAAAATGCAACTAACAACTAGTAAAGACCTTAAGCTCACGACGACCACAAAGAAAGACCACTTGTATCCACTACAAACCAGGAGAACCGTGGGAGGAGCAGAGAACAGATCCGAGCGGTCTCTTAGTAAGAAGCAAGGTAGCATGGAAATGCATCTACCATCAGCAACGATGAGGTTGCTCCGCGGAGAGCACGTCCAGCGCACCTGCATTGACTTGCCATGAGACTTCTCGGATCCTCTCCCTCATCCTCAACCACCCTCTCATTCCACCACACTCACCATCCTCCTCCCTCCTTTCTCCTTCATAACCCCCTTCTTCTTTTTCATAGCTCCCTTCTCTTTCATGGGCCCCTTCTCTTTCATACCCCCCTTCTCTTTGATACCCTCCTCCTCTCCAAACCACCACATCCACAAATCCCCCGCCAAACCCGCCATATACCAGCCCATCAGCCGCGAAAAAACAATCCGCCTCCACCTCTCCTTCCTCCCCTTCTCCACCACCAACACATACATCAGCAACCCCCACAACACCGGCCCACCCAAGCAATCCAACAAATCACCCAGCGGCTCGAAAAACCAATCCGTGTCGACGTCGAAGAACACGTACATGTAGGTCGACACGGAGAGCAGGGTCGGACTGGCCCATTCAACCACCGAGAAGGCCCACAACCCAAAGATGGATAATAGGTTCCATAGCAACATCGCCCATTCGAACTGAGCTTGTAGATGCATGTGAGCCTCGTGTTCTTTGGCTCTCGCCTCCTCCTCCTCCATTATCTTCCTCTTCCTTTCCTCCTCGGCAGCAACACGCGCCAGCGCCTCGCGCCAGTGCCTTGAAAACTCGCCTTCGACCACCGGTGGCGCTGTCGCCGCCGCAGCGGCTAGGGCAGCAAGAGCTTCCTCCTCCTGGTCCTTCTTCATCTTCTCCCTCTCCAGGTCTCTCTTCATCTTCTCCTCCTCATTCCTCTTCATCCTCGCCTCCTCCTCAGCCACCCTCTGCCTCTCTTCCTCCTCCCTCTCCTCCAGCTTCCTCCTCCGCAGCGCAATCCGTTCCGCCGCAGACGGCATGGCGCTCCGAGCGGGGCCGCGGGGTCTGGGCATTGCGGGCGTCGGCGAAGGATCGCACAATGGCGAGGGGAAGATGGGAGAGCTGGGGGGTGTGGGGATTGCGGAGGGGGTTTCTTTTCCCTGGATTGGTGTGGTCGTGTGAGGCGCGGATGGTGTCATGATTCTCATGTTTGCGACGGGAGCAACGCAGGGAGTATAGTGGGTAACCTCTGGAAAGGCGATGGTGGGAAGTGCTGGTGAGTTGGGCAGAGCTTTTTGTTTTCCTTGCTCTGCAGAGGGGAAGGACGGAATATGTGGTAGGCGTACTTCCGCGGAAGATGCAGTGATGTATTGCTCTTGCACAGATGGCATGACGGCAGTGGTAGTAGTAGTCGTAGTAGTGGTGGTAGTGTGAGGCATGGATGGTGTGATGACCAGCACATCCGCCAAAGGAACAACACTCGAAAAAACAGAAGCTTCAACCTCCGAAGGGGGGGACAACAAAATACTCGGTATTTTCTCCGCAAAGGCCGCAGTGTTGTTTTCTTCCTGAATAGACGTGATGTCGAAAGTAGTAGTAGGGATCATGGTGGTGGGAGGCACAGTGGACGCCATGGCCTGAGCACCCACGACTGGAGCAAAACCTGGAACAAACCGAGAATCCTCAACCTCCAAAGAGGGTGTCGACGAACCATGCAAACCATCTTCCCTTCCATTCTCCTGAGGAGAGGATAATAAAGTAGACGGTGTTTCCTCCGCAAAAGCCGCAATAATATCCTCCTCAGTAATGACGGCGGTATTAGTAGTAACAGTAGTGGTAGGAGGCATGACTGGGGCCACAACCTCCCTACCCTCGAAAGAAACAAAACCTGCAACAGAACCGGAATCCCTTCCCTCCGAAGAGGGTGCTGATGAGCTGGACAGGGCAATTTCCTTGCCCTCCTCAGGAGGGGGCGACAACGCAGTTGACATTTCCCCCCTAAAAAAGGCCGCAATAATATCCTCCTCAGTAATCACGGCGGTATTGGTAGTACTGGTAGTAGTAGGAGGCATAGCTGCCGCCATACCCTCCACACCCGTAAATGGAACAAAATCCGAAACAGAACCAAAATTCATAACTTCCGAAGAGGGTGCGGACGACTCGGTCCGAGCGTTCTCTTTTACTTCCTTCGGAGGGGACGGTAGTATTCCCTCCTCAAAGGCCGCAATAATATCTTCCTCAGTAATCGTGGCGATATCGTCCATATAAGAAGTAGTGGCAGTAGTAAGAGGCACTTCTGCCGCTGTACCCTCCCCACCCACCAAAGAAACATCCATAACAGAACCATCATCGTCAACCCCTGTAGAGGCGAACGCAGGAGCTGCCGTCGGGTCATACAGAGCATCTTCCATTCCTTCCTCCGGAGGGGGCGATGGTAAAGTAGGCGGTATTTCCTCCTCCTCAAATGCCGCGATGATATTTTCCTCCGTAATATCGGAGGTATCACTAGTAGTACTGGTAGTGCTGGGAGACATATCACTTTCTTCCTCGTCCTCCGAACAGGAGAGCAACAACCAAGATGGTAAGTCCTCAGCAAAGGCCGCAATGAGATCTTCCTCCGTCATGATTGCGGTATCAGTAGTAGTGGTAGTAGTAGGAGGCTCAGCCCTTTCCTCCTCCTCCGTCACGATTGCGGTATCAGTTCCAGTGGTAGTGGTGGGAGACACATCCCCTCCTTCCTCTTCCTCCGAAGAGGGAAGCAATAACCAAGACGGTAAGTCTTCCGCGAAGGCCGCGATGATGTCTTCCTCCGTCATGATTGCGGTGTCAGTAGTACTGGTAGTGGTGGTAGGAGGCTCAGCTGCCGCCATACCCTCTCCACCCACTGAAGGACCAGCATCAGAAGCAGAAACCTCCGTAGAGGCGAGGGGTAGGGCTGTCAATGAGCCAGGTAGAGCGTTTTCTTCTGCTTCTACCGAAGACGGGAACGCCGAAACATCCGGCCTTTCCTCCGCCGCAGGCGCAGAAGGTACAGACCCAGTCACCACCGGCAACGGCGCCGGGAGATTCAGATTCTCCTCCACCCTCGGCGGCCAATCGGCGAGACCAAGCGGGTTCTCGATGGTGCGAACGGAAGCCGCGGGAGCGGCGGGGTTGAAGAGGTTGGGATGGAACGGTGCGTGTGCGGCCCGTGGCTGCTGCTGCAGGCGGCTGGTGAATGTGTATGTGAGTCGTGTTGCTGCGATGGACGCTGGCGCTGGCGCGGGGAAGGTGATGGTGGGATTGCTGGGGGCTGTGGCGCTGAAGTTGAAGGATGTTTGTGGGAGAGCGTTGGTGATGGGAGGGTATGCGGGTGCGGAGACTGGAAGAGTAGGCACGGCGGATGTAGCTCCGAATGAGATTGGTGTGGTAGCCTTGGTGATGGGGTAGAGAGAGCTGGTCGGGAATGCGGGATGAGCTGGTGGGAAGACCGGGAGACTGGACTCGGCGGCTGGAACGGGTGCGCGAGCAGGGAAGGTCTGGGCTGCGACTGCAGTGTGAGCAACGGGAACGTTGGTATTGGCGGCGAAAGTGAATTTCGGAATAACAGCGGCGGGAGCCATAGCCGGAGCAACAGCGGCGGAAGCGGAGTTGGAAGACTTGGTCTTGTTGTCTTCCCCGTTGATAATGCTAGGAATCCTCACGGCATCGGAAGCCTCTGTGCCGCCTGCGGTTTTCTTCGCTGGAGCTGGAGCCAAAGACTCCGACGCGGCTCTCTTGCGCCGGATCGGGCCTAGAGGAGAAGACTGGCCTGTCGACGCAGCAGTCGGAAAGAGGCTGTTGTATATATCTACAGAAGAAGAGTCTGACGCCATGGTCGGAGCAGCCGCGGCGGGAGCGGAGGCGGGAGACATGAACTTGTGGTCTTCATCACTGATGGTGCTTGGAGCCTTACCGGCGTCGGAGGTCTCTGTGTCGACTGCGGTCTTCTTTGCTGGAGGCAACGATGTCGACGCGGATCTCTTGCGCTGGATCGGGCCCAGGGGAGTCTTGTGTGCTGACTCGGTCGGAAAGAAGCTGGCGTTTTCACCAAACGGAGCAGAGTTTGAGACCGTGGCAGCGGGAACAACGTTGCTCACAGGAACTGAAGGCATGAACGAAGCATTCGTCGGAGCAACACCGGGAAGAGCAAACCAGTCCTTCGACGGAACCGCGTTCATCCATCCCTGCTGCTGCTGCAGAGCACTCTTACCCGCAGCAGCTTGCTCGGCCGCAGCAGCAAACGGTCTGTCCGTGCCATCTGTCGGCAGATCCAACGGCTTGTACTCAAATGGCTTGTTGCTCTTCTCCGCGTTTCGGCGACCGATTTCCTTCGCTTTTTTCGAGAGCTTGGCGGATGCGCGGACGGCTGGGCCTTTCTGAATCGGCTTGGCGGCCGAGATGGCGGCGGCTTTGGTGACGTCGTTGCGTTCTTGCTCAGCGGTTTTCTGTGGTGATAGGTCAGCTTGGCTGCGCGGTGCGGTTGAGAGAGGAACGTACTTTGTGCTTGTCGGCCGCGAAGGCCTTTGTGTACCAGGACGACATGGTGTCGGTTGCGACGGAACGGTCTTCGGATGTAGATACAGAGAGAATGAAGGAAGTGGAATAGAACGACTTTCAGACGGAAGGGTACTATCGGTAAAGACGAAGGCGAGAGAATTGCTCAACGTCGGTTGACTGTCGGAGCGATGTGATGTCGCTATGTGAAAGTCGTCGGTAACGTTTGCAAGGGAAGTTGAACTTGAGGAGAGAAGAAGAAGGACGAGAAGTGCAGATGCGTCGAGTTGCTTTCACGAAATTCGGTTACGGAACAATCTGACCGTCCGGGGAAGATGGCTTTGCCTGACAAGGTTGGGACTAGGTAGACACGGGACGCGGGCTGTGATTCAATAACATGACGTTGGATCCTTCAAAACAATGACATTCCCGCAACAGTCACACCGTCGCCGTCCCTTCGACTTCGACTTCGACCTCGACCACGACCTCGACCTCGACGGCCTCATACGCGCCATCCACCTCCATTTTTCTTACTCATCAAACAAACCATCCGTCTCTTAATCAACAGCACACCTCCCGCTCTATCAAACACAACCAGAACCTCAAGACACAAAGCGAAAAGGCCCATCGCATCATGCCTCTCCAAACCGCTCCTCAGTACCCAGGCAAAGCACACAATACCAACACCACCAACACCACCGCCAACCTACCCGAACAGCTGAAGCCATCCGCCTCCCACCGCACAACCCTCACCTACCTAACCATCTACATCCTCCTCAGCACCATCTACCTCACCTGGCTCCTGCACCACCACTCCCTCACCCCCACCGAGCTCGTCTTCCTCCTCTTCTCCTCCTGCAACCCAGTCAACACCCACTTCCACCAACCCTTCCATTCCACCCTCGTCGCGCGGGCCGCGGTGCCGGTGCTGTTGCCGCTGTGTGTCGTTGGTATGGTTATGAAAGAGAGGTGCGTCGGCTGGGTGGAGGGGAAGGTGGAGAGGCTGCTGAGGCTGCTTGGATGGGCGCTGAGGCCGGTGGGAAGGGTGGTGTGGGTTGCGGGGGGGCCGGTGGGGAGGAGGGTGAGGAAAGTGCTGGGTTTGTGATGCCCGTGAGCGCTGGGTTTGGCGACGGAGGCGAGATGTTTGGAATCTGAGGTTGACACTTTTGCCAAATGAATTCGACATGTCAGTCCGGAGCTGCGACAATTGGGCCGGCTGCACGAGGCAACTTGAACGGTTCAGAGTAACGGAACGGGGCTGTCCCTCGCTCTTTCAGTCACCTCCCGTGGATGTCATTTCGGCACGTTCATATCGATTTGGTGGAATATAAGACACAGGAGAATGGGGACATAACAAGAACTGGGATGGACGAAGAAGGATCTCATCGCTGGGCTGGCATTCAATCTACTGGACAGTGCTTGATCCGGTAATGGATATGGAGGCTGTCCCTACTATCATCAAGGAGCTTGTGGACTCTAGGCTACCTATCCTCCTAGTAAAATACCTATACTAGCATTCCAGCCATTTGTTTGCCTTCCAAATGCTTCTTATATGTTTGGTCTTTGTGTTGCATAAATATTCTTTAGCTATTACAGCCATGACAGCTTGTAGTAGGAATAGGTAAGCGATATAAGCGAGAAAAGGCGAAGTCTATCAACCACTACTCTTCCCGAAACACGTGACCCAAAGTCTTCCCAGCCAGCACGATTTCGCAGGGTGCGAAAACAGGGCTTGAAGACAGGGCTCTACACCAGTTCGATTTCGCAGGTTGCGAAAAGAACACGTCTCGATATGAGCCGTGGGGAAAAGAGGAATAAAAACGGAATTTAAATCTAAGAAAAATTACGGATTGTATAGCCCCCTCTCACTCGGATCCTACTAACACCGCTGACCGGGATTGGCGCCCGTGTATATGTCGGATTTTAGCAATGAATAAGATCAAAATCGCAAGCAAAGCACTCCAGTGGCTACGCGGCTTGAGCATGCGGTTATAGACTTCTCCCGCCGGTAAATCCAGCGCTGAATTTGAAGCATCGTCCGTTGGTTTAGGTCAGTTAATTGTTGGAATGCAAGGCTGAAGCTGCAACAAGGTTCAAGGTTCAAGGTTCAAGGTGAGCTAGGTATTAAGGCAGGCCTAAG
This sequence comes from Myrmaecium sp. VS I D KN 1, assembly GCA_019775845.1. Classification (NCBI taxonomy): domain Eukaryota; kingdom Fungi; phylum Ascomycota; class Dothideomycetes; order Valsariales; family Valsariaceae; genus Myrmaecium; species Myrmaecium sp. VS I D KN 1. The sequence continues at coordinate 751,340 of JADQAV010000017.1, read as the reverse complement.
GCCATAAGGTTCCAAGGTGAGTATAGAAGAGATTATATTCTAAAAAGTACTATTTATATATAAAATACTTAATAAGGGAGAAAGGAAAAGAAAGTAGAAATAGAGGAGTAAATAGGATATTTATATATAACTATCTACTCGCTTAAGTACTAGTCCTAAGTAGTAACTATCCTAAACTATAATAATAATAAAAAAAATAGAATATAACGTATAGTTATCTATAAAGTACTTATAGTAATAAACGTAGTTATAAATAATAATATAAAATAATATTTATAAAGTATCTTGAATTATTACTGAATAATATTTATCTTTATGTAACCTATAATAGAACCCTGTTTGCACTTCACCTTTGTCAGGTGACTTCCAGGATCCTGACATTAATGGGTGATCATCGACCGGACATCAGCGATCAGTTTGCTGCCGTTTGGATCGACCCAGGAGACAGCAGAAGTGCCGGTGATCCGGGTCCCCAACATGGGCGTTCGCTCGAGGTCGAAGCCAAATATCCGGGACCGTATCGGATCCGGCAGGCTGCCTTTTCCGTTGCTTTTTCTGGTAGAAGATCTTGAGAAAATCAGGATTCAAGGGCGATTTTGAATGAAGTTTAGCCTGCCTAGTTATACCTTATGGGCCGCAAAGGCTATCATCATCTTCTACTGGCTTTCGGATTTTTTCTTGATGAATTTCATTCTGTGAATCATGAAGCTCAAAAAAACAATACCATTCATGTCCCTAGAATCTCTTCAAACCTCCATGCCTTTTCCTCCTTTCATACCCAACCCATCCAGTCCTCCATCCACATATCCCCAAAACCCAAGCCGATGCTGCCGCATGCCACTCAGTTGATGTCGTTCCGCGCAAATCGGGAGTTCCTCAAACTCGACCGATTTTTCATGCGTCTGGTGGCGATTTGGTGGCCCAGCTGTCCTGCTTTCCTTCCCTTCCCTCAACCTGCTTTACCATCCGTCCTTTTGTTTCCTTCCAATCAGCCCTTCCCATTCATCCCATCCGTCCTTTCTTTCCTGTCCATCCAGACCTTCCTATTCATCCAGTTCTGACCATCCATCAATCCCTCATTTCTCCCCCTACCACTACCTTCCTATTTCCCGTCAGTCATATGATTGCCTCCCTCCCTAGCCTTCACCTCGGCTCCCTCGTCGCCTTCATTGGCACATCGTCCCCCGTGCGCACCCAATTTCTCTGCACTCTCCTCGCTCACCTCTGCGGCTTCAGCGGGAGTCTGCTCGAGGTACTTCCACAGCCCGAAGGCCAGGCCTCCCGCACCGAGCAGAGTCTTCGTGTCCATCGTCATGATTAGGAATAAGCCGAGGAAGAGGAGAAGAAGTTTGAAGGTGTCCGCGGTACTGAGGTTGTTGAAAAGGAGCGTGTTTAGATCGAGTTGTACCGAAAGAGGAGAGTGTGGCGCGCTGGTAGTGGTGGTAACTTGGGATGAGGCTGTTTCCTTCTGCTTGGTGATTGACGGAGGCGACTCCACCACCGGAGCTGCCTGGGCCGGCGCGAACACAGGCAAAGCCGCCACCAACTCCGCGGTTGAGTTCGAAAGCGCTCCTTCGCAAGAGGTTGCGCGGATAGGGTCCTGAAGGGAACGGACTTCCTTGTTGTCCGCCGATTCACCGTGATCGCCGGTTTTTTCCCCGGCCGCCAACGTCTTCGCTCCACCATTGCTATTCTTCAGAGCCCGCATCAGATCGTCCAACGCCAGCTCTTGCCTCGAACATGTTTCCGATTGTTGTCTCAAGAGGGCCTGCTGTTCGGCAATCTGTTCGGCTTGCTTTTCGATCTGCAGCTGCTGGTCATGAATCTGGCACGCTTGCAGCTGGATATGAGCCCGTTGCTCTTGGACTAGCGCGCGATCGGTCGCTTGTTGCTTCTGGTATTTCTCAAGAATGGTGGCCTGTTCCTCTTGGAAGGCTTTCCACTCTTGACGGAAAAAGTCCAACTCTGATGCGATGTCGCAGGCTGGGTTGGGCTGCCCTGAGGAACTGTCTGCCATGGTGGGAGCTTCTTGAACCTTAGCAGGAGCAGGCTCGCTGGTAGCTTTGGCAGGTTGCCTCAGCTCGGATAGGACCTCATCGAGGAAGGCATCAGCCTGAGCCTGGGGTGAGGTGCATTTCGAGTTCTTGGCTGATGTCGGGCATGCTCCGGTGGAAGACCCAACAGCAGGACCAGCTGTATTCTCCGCATGCTCCCTGAGTAGCTTCTTCACCATTGCCTCCAACCTGGACTTATCTTGCTTCTTCCAAGCCTCCACGCTCGCCTCCAGCCGTGCCATCTGACCGCGATTCTGCTCGAACCGCCGATCTACACTGGTGCTCAGACCCGTCAAGTTCTTCTGCACCCCGGACGCGTGGTGCGACGCCTCCGTACCCTGTCGCTCCGCATCCTGAAGCGCCATCACCACCCGGTCTTTCTCCTGATCAACCTGGAGACGCCACGTTTCATGCAAAGCTGCTGCATTGCGGAGCCTCTGGTTATCGTCTTCGAGGATGGTCATCCGGCCCGAAAGGTTTGCCGTGCTGTTCTCAACCACGGTAATGCGTTGCTCGCGCTCGGTCAAGTCGCTCACAAGCGAGAAGAGCTTGCCGACGTGGGTGGTGTGGCGATCCAGCGTGTCGTTATGCTCCTGCTGGGTGACGGATAGCTCTTCGAACTGAGCCTCGAGGTCTTCTAGACTGAAAGCGTGCAGGTGCAACAGCTTGCCCTGCGCGTTGATCCGATTGACGATGTCCTCGATGACACAGTCGGTCGCGAGGGCCTTGAGGTGGGCCGATTCGTCTGTTGTCGCCTGGGCGTGTGGCCTGGGCGGTGTCGGCTGGGCTGATCGAGTGTCTTGTTCCTCGGGCTTCACGTAATTGGGGTCTGACCACAGGCCAGGCTGCGCGGCGGAGAAGAAACTGGGGGGATGATTGCCACCGACTGCGGGAGGGACGGTGCCGGCATTTGCAGTGAACATCGGCGCTGTTCCGACACCCCCACCCGAGCCGAAGTTGAAATCCGCCAGCGGTCGCTGGCCTGCGGGGTAGGAGGACTCTGGTTGGGTCCTCGGCGGCATGTTCTCTTGCTCGGGTTCTGGAGATGAGTGTCCTTCGCTGGTATAGTCAGGCAAGTCTTGCGCCTGCGCGGGTGCGGCGGATTCCTGCGCAGTCTCGGACGTCGCAGTCCCTTGCTTCTCTTGTGCCGTCTTCTCCTGCATCATCCTGATGGTCTCAGCGAATGGATTATCTGCCGGAAGGGCCCCGGAGAGACTGGGTTCTGCGGGGCGTGCGCCCTGTGCCGTACGCTTCTTTGAGCTCGTACTGCCCTGCGGAGCATGGGATCCGGACAGACTCTCATATTCTTCTGCCCATGGAGCCACTTGGCACGGGCCTGCTCCAAAGGAGAACCCGCTGAAGTCAGTGGGCTGTGAAGGCTGCGGTGCGCCTGGGCTGAAGCGAGGGGCTCCATAGCCTTCGAAGACTGGTGGGGGAGCGAAGCCGAAAGAGTCAGGAGGGGGGTTGGTCGGACCAGTGAACTCCGGGCTGGTACCGAAGGTGAAGCCGGAGGTATTGCTCTGGGCCTGGCCTCCAGCGGGAGTGTATCCAGAGAACAGAGGGGGATTTGGCTGGGATTCCTCCTCCTTCTTAGAGGCGCCGGGAAACTGGCCGAAGTTGAAGGTAGACATGGTTGTGGAGAAGGTTTCCGAAGGTTTATGATTCGGACTGGGAAGTGGTTCGGTCGAAAGGGCGATTCCAACAGTGGAGAAGAGGTGATGTAGATGTGGAAACGGAAGTGGGCGGTAGAGAATGGAGTTGAAGAGTGGTGGAGTCCGGACAGAATGTGCTTCTTGGGGAGATTTATAAACTGGAGAACGGCGCGTGCTGATTGTGCAACCGCTAAAACAATGTAGGCAAGACATTCACCTAGTTACGTTACGTACCAGCAGGAGGTAAAAGTGCTGTGACAAATCGAGGTCGAACTTGTCGGACTCTTTCACATTTAGTTTTGGTGTTAAGCCCTTTCATGTCTAATGGTGGCGTCGAATGCTTTCACAGTTGGTAGAGCAACCGATGGTGACAATGCTTGCTCGCCCGTGAAGTTTGATCCCTTACAACGTTCAAAGGATTCCCTCACCGGCCGCAGAACTGCTGAACTCTCCGAGGTAGATGGCCTCAGTATCCACAGGAGCTGGAGCCGAAATATAATTTTTGGTAGATATATACGTTATAGATTTCAGTCGTCCGTTGCCATCCGACGGTACCACTTTGCCGCTCGAACGGGCAGTGTTGCAGCGCCCGCTCAGAGGTGCGGTTGGAAGAGGTAGATGATAAAGAATAGGGAATTCAGAGAAGAGAAAGCGAAGGGCAAGTGGCGTTTAAATGCATATATTGTTTGCTATTATTATCATACTCAGACCGATGATACCAACTCCATAACTACCAATTTCAAGAGAATTATGATATGGATATTATAAGAAAAGAAAACCGCCCCAAACTCCGTCTATACACCCTGATCAAACCTGTTAGGATGATGTTTGGCTCACTATATACCTTTTCGATGGCTTCTCTGATCTCAGGATACTCCACATTCATGAGGGAGTTCAGCGTCCAACTGTGTTCCATCTTTCTCGGTTCCAGCAAGAGCAGGAACAATGCCTTGTTAGAGCGCCTGATGAGAGCAGGCAACAATGCAGATCAAACTTGTGCGCCTAGAGGATTCAGAAGTAGTGCCAGACTGCGCTGAAGACAACTCCAAGCAAACCGCCCAGAAGGATGTTTAGGATGCGTGGGTGATTCACGTCTCCGTCTCCGTTTTCGACCTCGTCCCGAATTTCTAGCCCTTTGACAAACATGCTCTCAGTATCACAATGCTCTTGCTGAGCAACATGCAACTGAATGTCGGTGCCATGTCCACATGCTTTGCCTTTGTCAACTGTTTGTGCGAGTTCGTTAACTGCATTGTTGTCAGGTTCCTCACAGTCCTGAACGGGTGCATTGAGCTCAGCCGATTCCAGCTGGATGCCACTGTAGTGAACGATTTCGATTGCTGCACCGCTGACAGCCCCATTGGTCTCACTTCGCGCAAGCATTTTGCGACCTTCCTGGCTGCCTTCATGAGCTTGAGCTTCTTCGGATGACTGCAATTCAGCATGGTCTTCAAGGTTGACGACCATATTGCCATCGATGTGGGTGAGCGATCTGTCTGTATCATAGACAAACTGCGGATCTTCAGAGATGGCATCTTTCTCGGGGACTGCTCCTTGGTACTTGTCCGCAAGTTCCTCCAGACCCTCAATGCGGTCTTCGAGGCACTTGGTTCTCTCAACCTGATTATCCAGGCTGCTGATGATGACGTCGGCGTGCAGTTGCTCCGACTCAACTGCGCACAATCTGGAATCAACGTTCTGGAGGAAGTCTCTCTCGTTTTCCAATTGTTCCAGGCGATCGTGTAGATAGAGGACGTTGTCGTGGAGCGTCTTATTTTCGTCAAGAAGGCGCGCATTGGTGTCTTCAAGTTGTTCCAGCGCTGCTTCTAGAATGCTGAAGCGGCTACTCAGGCCTCCGACCATCTTCATGAGCCATGTGTTGTCGTGGCTCAAGCGGTCGATTTCTTCTTCCTGAGTAGGGAGAGAAGACGTGCTCGACTTGGACAGCGACGACTGAGGTCTGTTGGCAGTGTGGTATGCCTTGGCTATAGGTTCAGGCGGGTTTGGCAGGGCCCTACGGTATTAGTGCTCCGGGCTGACTGATAGCAAGCAATCCGCAAACTTTTCCGGGGCAGTATTGCGGTCCTGAGGGTGACCGGCGACGCCAAGCGGCAGGCGCAGCTGATGGGGCTGCACTTGAGCACTGCTTGTGCTGTACGAACTGGATGCTGTGGATGACCCAGATGGAGCGGAGGGTTTGTTCTGCGTATCGCGTTGGTATATTTGCGGGTGTTTATTCTGGCTGCCGCTGCTAGGGCTGTCAGGAGAGCATCCCAAGTCATGACATTGGCGACGGTGACACTTGGTTTCATTGTCTCCGTTGCAGCTCTCGACTTGGGCTTGATCAAGTGAACCTGAGACCTCGGTGTTCAGACGGTGACAGTTCTCCTGATGGCCTTCGCGGCAGATCTCGATTTCGGTATACTCAAGGCACGCCGAGCTCTCCGTGTCCGAACAGTGGCAATTGGCCTCATGGCTTTCACTACGACTCTCAACTTTGGTATGCTCGGGACACTCTGAGCCGTTGAGGTCAAGACTATGTTGCGTATGCTGAGGAGAGATAGAGGAACCTGACACATAGCTCTTCTCTCCCCAGCGTTCTGCAATTGCGTGCAGATGGTTGACAATAACGGAGCCATTTTGCTTCTGAGGTATCGGGGCATACAAGGCGTTAGCAGTGGCGATAGCCTTGATGGATGACGAAGTCCGCGTTGCTTTGGCGCCATGTGCGTTGTCGCCGAAGGCGGTCTTGGTTTGACCAAGCCATCTAAGGATATCGATGTGACCGAGGCCAAGAGAGTTACCACCTTCGCCAGGGGAGTACGAACCTTGACGAGACATAATGGCGCTGTTCGAAGTTATACTCTGATAGAGTATTCGGAGAGTCGAAGTAGGTGGGAACCGTTTTGTATTGGATGAGCGAGCGTGTATTGCTGAGATGTTCTGCTGGGGTGGATGGTTCGAGAAGTATTGACCAAGTGGATACTTAGCAAGTATTGACTAAGTGGATGTGGTGCAGGTGCAGATGAAGTAGATGTTTATAACGTGTGGGGAAGTCGGAAAGATGTAGGTAGGGTGTAGGTAGGTGTAAGATGGAAAGTCGTTAGGAGCTAGGAAGTTTTGTCCATTTATACTGGGGCAACTGTGACTATAGCAACCAGTTACTATATAGTGTCACAAACTCTGGCGAGGAGTGCTCGAATCGCCCCCTTCAGAGCATTAGCGCACCTTTCTGATCAGGTACTTGGAATAATGCAGCTTACCTCACCGTCATCTCGTCCAATGCGATTCGGCGGGACCACGTCTCGAATGGTATTGCAGGGCTGGCTCGAAGATGTGGCTAGGAAAGCTAAATATTAAAGATCACGGAATACGCAGGAGAAGAGTCGCTGAGAGAAATATAGATATTAATACTGTATAAAATAGCAAACTGCCCCAAACTCCAAGAAAAATCATAGAAAAAGCATTATGATCGACCATGACCGCTGCTGTATAACCAAATCGTGCTTAAACCACTCCGATCAAACCTCCGAAGAGGATTTCAGGGATGCGAGGACTCTTGCTGTCCTCTTTCTCAACTTCCGCAAACAGCGACGTATCGGTGACCTCTTCAGAGTTGACACAGCCGAAGATTTTCCCTTAGCCAGATCAATGACTGCTGAATGGACCCCGTCACACTCCACTTCATTGCGCTGTCCCTGTTGTATCGGTGATCCAACTTTATCGTTCAATTTCGCTGACGTCTGGCCTGCTTCCGCCAACGTGTCGAAGCCGGGGGTGAATATAGGGACATCAGCATGCTGCTGCTCGGTCGTGCTGTAACCCTCCGCACCGTCGACACTGCTTTTATCTCCCGTCGCAAGAGCTTCGGCGCCAGACACGAATGTCTGACAAGGATCCTCTCGCCAGAACGGAATGGCTACACCATCGATTCCCAGTCCCACCTCGCCGCCGACAGCGGGTTCCTCGATCTCAGACCTGATAATCGCCTCCTCGAATACTTCCTCATTCTCAAGATCATGTTGCCGAGACAGCGCAGTAGCACCCTCCGAAACCCCAGAATGATCTTCATTATGGTTGCTCGTCTCCGATTTGGCACCCAGCCAGCTGCTCTCTGCTTCTGACTGACACGTCTCGAGCCATTGAGCTTCCGACGTCTGCGTATCGGCATCTTTGCTGACGTCGTTCTTGGCTTCAACCAACTCGATCCGCTGGTTCAAGGCAACGATATGGTCGCACAGCTGCTCATTCTCGACCAAGAGACATGCGTTTGTGTGCTTGACATGAGCCAACTCCGTTTCGAGATCATTGAAGCGTCTGTCAAACTCGGCAACCTTCTTCATCAGCCATGTGTTGTCGTTGCTCAAGCGTTCAAGTTCCTCAGCTTGCTGAGGACAGGAAGAGGTGCTGCTTCTAGATGACGTTGATTGCGGCCTCTGGTTGATTGAGAGCTTTTGGCATGCGGCCTTGACAGCACGTGGATGGTAAGACGTGTATCCACTTTGGTGGTCGGCAGCAGCGGTATGATCAACTTCAATCTCTGCCGATGAATGAACTGTTTTCTTGGTGTGATTGAAGACGCCTAGTGGCATATGGATCTTCTGGGGATGCACCTGTGCACTGCTCGTATTGTACGAGCTGGATGCATCCGATGGTGCAGCTGATGCAGATGTCTTGCCCTGGGCTCTGTTGAAGCCGAGGGGCAAATGTATATTCTGAGGATTAACTTGTGCGCTACTGGTACTGTAGGAACTGGACGCCTCTGAAGATGCAGCTGATGCAGAGCAATTGTTCTTCGCTCCATTGAATCCGAGTGGCATATGTAAGTCCTGAGGGTGAACCTGTGCACTGCTCGTACTATACGAGCTAGATGCCTCTGATAACACGACTGAAGCAGGAGCCTTGATTTGCGCTTTGTGGAAGCCGAGTGGCATGTGAATTTTCTGTGGAGGAACCTGTGCACTGCTCGTACTGTATGAGCTAGATGCACCTGATGATGTTTCCAATGCAGAGGACTTGCTCCGCGCTCCAGAATCTGCCTTGAGTTGGATCGCCTTCTCTTGGCTACCGCTGTCGTCGGTGTTGGGGGAGTATCCAGAGTCGTTGCCTTGGGTGCGGTGGTGCGTAGTGCTCGCACCTTCCTGGCGAAACTGAAGCCGGCGAGTCTTCATGCTGGCCTCAAGATCAAGCTGAGGTTCTTCTGAATGATCATCCATCCATCTGCAAGTTTGAGCAGTATGGTGGCACATAGCGAGTTTCTTCCCACTCCGCTACAAGGCGTTCCAGATTCTGGATGGCGACTGAGCCTTGTTGTGACTGAGACTGGGAAACAGGAGTGTATATGGTCTTTTTCGCTTTGGCAGCTTCAAGTAGAGAGAGAACCCTTCCTCCATTCTCCTTGCACATAGGTTCATGCATGGCAGCACATGTCTGCTTAAGCCAGCTCATGATGTCGGCTGCGGGCAGACCAGTGGTGTTTCCAGTGGAGTCAGAGTTCGAATAGGACATTGTACCGTGGAGTCTGAAAGCGTCGAAGGTTTATATGCCGGAACAGCAGAAGTGCAGAACAATGAATGTGCGTTGTGTCGATAGAAGAGGGTTCAGGAAAGTACGAGTTTAGAGTAGAAGTCCAAGAACGGTGTGTTGATGTAGGAAGGAAAGTCAGTGGGAGTCGAGAAGTTTGGTCCTTTTATCCAGGTCTACTGTGACTGTAACAACCCGTAAGCACCTAGCGTCACAGTTTCTGATGAGGAGAGCTCGAATAGCCCAGTTTAGGGTATTATTGCACCTGTGACCCGGTACCTGGACCAATTTAACTTGCCCCCTCTGCCATCTCCTGGTTCCATTAGCCGTTTAGTTTCTAGGTATCAATAGGTATATAGGTATTTTGAATGCGCTACTCATTCGTGCGTCAGCTTCACTATAGGAACGTGAAGGGGCCGTATACTGGCACACATTGTGACATGTTAGGGGATATAGTAACCCGGTGCAGTGTTGAAAATAGTCAGGGAGAAGTGCCCTCTGGAACGAAGTAGGATCCTGTTATACCATAGTTCATCGCCTCCATTTGACAAAGATCAGCAAGCCGACTGTTGGCAGACAAGCGCTGTACGAACTTTCGTATGCTATGGAACCCATGCGCAACATCAGTAGGGAACCAAACAGCACGCCAGCACTGAATGTTTGTAGTATTAAGTGGACGCTACCAAGTAAAACATCAAGCCAGATATTGATAGAGGAAAACATCCCCACGCTGAGCATGCCATTCAACGGAGTAAGTTCCAGGTAGCAGACGTGCAAGTATCTTAGCTACACAAACACGATATCAGCCCAAGTGAAAGCGCATCAACTGAGCGATCGTAGCAACCAGCCAGTTCTGTGCATCGCCCTCACGAGCACTCTCTGCTACCTCTTGATTCTGTCCGCAGTCATCCTGCTTCGAGTCCTTGCCATCTCTGCCGTATGCATTTTCAGGCGCGAATCCCTCAATCTCGTTCTCCTTCAGCTTGTAGTCATGCTTCGTCTGCATGCTTTGATGGTATCCTTTGAATCCGGAGAAGAGCGTTTCCTGGCCCGGATGAGTCTCCTTCGCTTCTAAGGTGACGATTCGCGCCTCCAGAGCCATGATCTTCGCTTGCTGGTAGGCGATTATATCTAAGCTGCTGTATGGTCGGTTTGGAGACTCGTACCCTCCCAAGTTATGGTCATATTGCTTACCCAGAGTGATAGCGTGATTGCAGGACTCAGAGACATATTGTGGAAAGCCTTCAGACACGCCTGATGACGATTGTCCATATGAACCGTTATCTTCCCCATCTGACTTTGATGCACAATCTGCAGTCATACGGGTCGCCCTGACCGTTTCGTTCGTCCCGGAGGCAGTCCGTCCGTGAGCAGGATAGGCCCAAGTCAGTGACGAGACAGAGGGTTCACCGTGACTCTCAGTCGTTCCACTCCTCTCCAGGTCCCATAGCTTCTGCAAACTCTCCAAGCTCAGCGGAAGTTGAATTGCCGAAGGATCGACCCTCGCACTGCTCTTGCTGTAAGCGCTCGATACGGTGCTTGATGGGGTGAGCGTAGGATCGAAGTCCCTCAAATGTGAGAGCCTATCAATCAGTTTCGGTAGCGGTTGGGTCATGGCTGGGTGGTCCTGCGAACCGATTTGCTTGACTGGAGTCTTTTCTTCCGTCTTAGATGTCTCTTTCGCCAAAGTTTGAATGATAGGACTAGTGGAGTGAGCTGGCTCAAGACGATGTTGTGCGGGTTCGCGTTCTTCAGTGAGTGAGGACTGCATGTGGGGAGATCCAACAGAGTGCACCTCAGCAGGATTCTCTGCGTCAGTCTGCTGAATCCATTGTTGGATATCGACGCCGGAGGTGGTATATGATGTGTCCATGCTGTCAAAAGCTGAATCTGCTACCTTGCGATCTGCGCAGTGTGGTGGTGGGTGGAGAAGAAGTGCAAAAATGGCTTTGTTTGTTAGGTATGCGTTGTCCACTTACGAGCCATTGTTTACGGGACAACACTGGGGTTTCGGAGAATTGATTGGCTAAGGTGAGTGGCAATCATACCTCTTCCCATCGTCTGATCCTTGGGAAGAGCGAAGAGAAGAAAGCATGCTTAAGAGAATCTTCAACTGAACTGCTATCATCTAAAATTACTTTCTCTATGGATAATTACATAACGTTACTGCGATATTCTCCATGTTGACATCCTCCCACAGGTTTAGCCACGAAAGCATCCGGAAACCTCTATCCAAACAATCTGCCAACCCCGAGGGCAATGATTGACATCAGCAAGGTAACAGCGACCGCATTCTCCGACACCGAGATGCACACATTGCCGGCTTGGATCCGGAGTCCCAGGTGGGGCAACGTCTGGCCAGCTTCCCCTTCAAGAACATCACCACCATCTTCGGCCTTCGCATTCAGCTTCTGGGCACTCACATTGAGCTGCTCATTCAAATCAGTACCCTCTGCGCACGAAGACCCAGAAACACCATCTTCTGGACTGTGCACCCAGGTCTGGGACCATGTCTCGTCAGCAGCGTCTTCGTGGCTGGGCCACGACATTAAGGACGACTCAGGCCGCACGATTTCCATTATCCCAAAGGGACCACCGAATCCGAGAAGCGGATTTCCCGGAGGACACATTGCTTCGTGTAGATAGTCGTACTCTTCGACTGGCTCGCTGTCATTGGAGGAGGAGGTATCATATACTTGCTCGGCGGAAGTAGCATCAGCTTGGGCAGGTACTTCTGCCTCTGACCCCTTGCTTGAGGTAAGCTTTTGGAGCTCGGAAATTGCCGTCTGAAGTTTCTTCATCTTCTTGTCATCGTCTTGAAGGTACTCCTGGATCAAGCTGAGATTTCCATCTGCGGCTTTCTTGTTCCGTGCGAGCCGTTGCTCGGTCTCTTCGACCTGCTCCTCGAGAGACGAGAGCCTCTTGAGCAGTTGAGCATGGGCCTTGTTTTCCACTACGCACCGTGCCTTGCCTTCTTTGATTTTCTCTGTCTGGATTTCCATACGTTCTTCAAGGCTTGCTAGCTTGCTCTCCAACTCCAGGTTACGACGGAAAAGCTGGGCATTCTCTTCGCGTAGGTCTTGTATGACCAGACCTTGCTCTTCCAGTTGGTTTGCGAACCCCGTCAGTTCGCGGTTGACATCGGTCTCAATTTCAGGAAAATTGCCCCCTGGAATGATCTGGTAGCATTTCTCTTTAGATGTCGCCTTGCCGGAGTAAGTGTTCGCTTGGTGAGGTGCACTAGGAGTTCCGGATTGCGCATCAAGGACACCCGCGTCGTTGTTTGCCACGGAAAGGATGTCGATTGCGGGGCTAACTGCACCGACAACGAAGTTCTCAATTGGAGATGACATCTTGACAACTGATTGGTGGGAGAAAGGACAAGATTCTGATGTGGACTCTGTTAAAGGGAGTTTAAAACTCGTAAGCAGGGTCCTGTCGTGGGCGTGATCCGATTTGGAATTGAAAGAGAGCGATGAGAGAGGCTTTTATATGGGAAGGCTAGCTGTGACCTGCATTGTACCTTTTGGACTATTAGCTCGTTAAGACATATGTGAAAGGTATCGGATACTTACAATAGAAACCATGGATATTTCGTGCCTATTAGTGAGAGCGCGACGCCGCTGCTGAGATACGCACGTTCTCAGTTAACATAGTGAAGGGAACTGCAGTATGTTCTCGGATTCCATTGGGGACTGTTTGTGGTTAATCGACGACAGCGGCCGTTCGTGCTCCCAGATATGGCTTTGTTTTGACGGATGTATATGGCGGTGCCGTGACAATGTTCTTCGGCAAGACAAAGTCTCCGATAGATTCTCAAGATGTATCTGGGGAGATTGAGCCCCGTAGTACTGTCTATCGTGCCAGAGGGAACGTGAAAAAACATGGTCTATGCAACTTTCATTGCATCTTTCGCCCTGGAGTAGGCCATTCTCCGCCAGTGCTCTTCTTGATAACTCCCCCTTCACGAGAACGACGTGACATATTCACTTCCTGTCGGTACGGCTGATGTGCGGCACCACCTCCCAAACCCTCTTGGGCTATCCATTCTCTTGGTAATGGTCTGATGTAAGTGGAATGGCAAGTTGTACTCCCTATGATATCTCAGAATGTAATGGCACATTGTGGTCTCGAAGGCCCGCCGCCACAACGCATAGTTTAACTCGACATACACCTCCGTCCCCATGATAGCATCGATGAGGCGCCAGGCTATATTTACCCCGAATTGGTGCCGCAGCTTTAGCCAGAATCAGAGCCGTGGGAGGTACTCGTCGCGCCGGCCGAGGTTGCAACAGGGGAGGGCGGTCGTTTGAATGGTAGAGGATGACTACAACAGGGGCGACTCGACGACACCGAGGTTAGCGGCAAGGACGGTAGGTATAAGGAGAGGCTGCGGTACGATCAGGGTAGCTGTGTATATTTCTGGATGAAGTTGCTGTGATGGAGAGGCCGTATATGTAGCGGTATGAAATCGCGCTGTCGGTGCGGCCAGCGTGGATCTGTTGCCGCGACATCCTCATCATCTGGCTCTGCCTTAATGGTCTTCATTGTTTGTTCTGGTATGGCGACGTAGCCCCCGCTGTCGTCCTATGATTCCGTAAGGGCGTTTCGGTCGCTGTCGGAGCCGCAGTTATCATCTCGCTTCTTGACATAGTCATCGTTATCTTCAAAGGTGGTGAATATGTTCAGAACCTTCATCCGTTTCAATGATGTATCCAAAGCAGGGGAATCGCTATCCTGGCTGATATGACAGCATTTCTTTTTCTCTCCGATATACAGTATGTTGGGCTCCGCCGTTTCCCGTTAATCTAGGGTGCTTCGCTTTCAGAACGGGACAACGGAGAGAGGCTGCGAGCCAGAGCGTTTCAAAGTAATGTCTGCATCCGAGCCGATCTTCAACCCGCACATGATTCCTGACTGGGATATTCATCTGCCAGCTCGTCGTTATACGGCGCCCGTTCAGAGGGAGCAATGTCGCTGGCAACAGACGTTAATTTCCGCACGAGCGTCGTACGCAGAAGCACGCTTGCCTGTCCCGCTATCCATGCCAAAGGTGGATGTGCCAGTCGGAGCCAAATTCGCCATGAATTCGAGTTGTCCCTCTATTATTATTTCTTTGAAGCTGACGTTGTTGAGTCGTCCGCTGAGTCTCCAGCGTGAGAACGTCAGAACGTTCACCATTATTGTTTTGAGTGCGTGTGTGCCTGATTATGGAATTATTTACACATCGAGGGCGCTTGATGTGAGCTCTGATTCAAATTGAAAAAACTGGTTCAACCGTAGGTGGGCAAGGATGAAGGTTAGTAGATATGTCTTCTTTCGCTGAAGCTCCGCGAAGTCCTGCGTTCGCTGGGACGGAGATGTTCGCGCTAACGATGATTGGACAGATTCACCGCCCAGCACACCACACCACACAATTCCAGCCCTGAATGAACAAATACAACACCAATAACAAGCACTTTAAACCTGTATTTTACATTGCACATGATACTTGCCAGCGCATACACTGCAGATAATCTCTCGCCATTCTTGCACCTGACTGGGCTTCCATCTCGCTATCAAATCAAAGCGCTAGCGGTTTGAGGGAATCGCGGCGTTCCCTTGCGTATGGCTTCCTTGCAAGAAATCGGGAAGCACGATAGCTGGACTAGATAGAAGCCTGATGATGAGATAAAGAGAGACAGCAAGGACATATCCGAACGTGTGATTAAGGATATGGAGTAAAACAAGATTTTTTTATCATGAAATCAAGTATTTTATCTTCTGGGACCTCACACGGTTTACTTAATCCCCTGACATGTTTATGATGTTATGGAATTCGCAGTGTCCAAAGGCCAGCGAATACGTATTAGTACTCAAAGTATGAAGGCAGGAAGCATGTCAACCTCCTGTCCTGATACTCTCTTCAAGACATACGGGATTAAGGTGAAAAGGTAGCATGAATAGCGTTCGAGATTTAATTGTCATTTGAATTCAAGAACGATACGAAAACAAAAGTAACAGCCGGTATTTCCCCAAACGCCCCAGTTTCCCAAAACACAGATGAAAAAGAGAAGACCATATAAAATCCCAAATGCCTCCCAAGCCCGACGCCTTGCTGTACATTGTCCAACCCATGATCCCCGTAACCTTCTAAACAATGTCTTTGATGACCCATATCCAAGCAGCCCGGCCCTCACATCCTACGCCTCCGAGATCCCATGCATACCTCTCTATTCTCCGAAGTCCCAACGGTTCCTTGATGCCGCCTCGTCTTCAGCATAACAAAACCGTCCAGTCCACCATCACCGCATCCTTGGAAGGGCGCCGAAACACCCTATTCAGTCTCTGCAGCCTCTTATGCTCCCGCCGCGCGGCCTGCAACCTCTGCTGGGCTGCTTCACCACTCCTCCACGTCCACTGGTCCGGCTTCGGCCTTCGCTTGGATGACACAAAGCCAGGTTGAATAACGGGCCCCTGGCGGATCTTGCGATTTTCATAAGTCGCAGCGAGGCGCGTGGTGGGGCCCATCTTCAGCGGCAATGGTGACATTCTCTTGTCCCGGCCGAGATGAATCTTTCGGAGCGTTTCTTGCCTGATGCGGCGGCGATCCTGCGCCTTGCCCAACTCGACCTCGCGGATGGAGGGACCAGACGATCGGACTCGCTTGGCGGCCGGCTCGCTGTCTGCGGTGTCTTCGTCTTCCCGAGACCGCTTTTGGCGGAGGCAAAGGCTCTGAAGCATGTTTGCCAATGCGTCTACAGCCGGTGGTGAGGAAGGCGGGCATGGGGTGAGAACGAGATCCTCCATCTCATCCACTGAGGTAGCATCGGAATGCACGCTCATTGTGGAGGAGAATATTGGTGATGGCGCCCGGCTTGACGGATTAGAGCTGGACGTGAAATCCGGCTCGGTGTCCGTCATGTTTGCATCGCGGTGAACAACTGGAGCTGGGACCGCTGGGATTAACAAGCTCCACCGCAGCGCTTCGATACCCTCCATGGGCTCGTATTGTGGCGCAGAGCGGTGAGGTTTGATTTTTCTCCATCGGGGTGCTTCTGGGTCTGTCTCGTCGTGGCACCTGGCCCGCTTTTTGGACGGCTGTGCATATCCGGTATGTGCCTCGGTCGCCTTCGTCGGTGCTTATTGAAGTTGAGCAGGCGCAGTTTCAGGTCGCTCTGCTGCTTGATCCTCATCTTGTTTTGCTGGCGTCACGGAAATTTCCTCCACAGGTTCGTGGGCAGGCTGCACAAGAAGCAGCTCTTTCTTGACGAATTGCAGAAGCAAATACCTCATCAAGCCCTTTACCAAAACATCCTGGCTGGCGACGTTCAGAGGAAAATAGAACGGCGCTCGAAGAAGCCCGGTGAATGAAAGGCGAGGAAAGAAGCACGGCTTTGGCGGCCCAAAGAAGACTTTTCGCACAGGGGACGCTGCTAATGTCTAAGTCGGCGCGTCTACATCTCAAAGCACCTAGTGGGCCACGTACCTTGTGGCGCAGGATGCCATTCAATGAGACGGACGACTCTATATGGGAACGTCCATGTCGACTGGCGCAACGGCTTTGTTGCCGCAGGCTTCTGCTGCGCCGGACTGCCGAAGCCGGAACGACGCAGGGCGGAAGCAAGGACGAGGGTATACTTGAAGAAAGGCCCGTTGGCCAAGTCGAAAGGCGCAATGAACGGCGCGGGAAGCAGACTGACGAAGGGAAGGCGTGGGAAGAGCGACCGTTGCGGTCCGAAGACTGCAATGGCACCTGGTGGAATTGTGTTATTGGAGTGATCTATGACATGGGGCTATGGGCCGCTTACCAACGCTGGAAACCTTGGTGTGGGACTTGGTAGCTTTGAGCATGTTGCCATAGTTGCTTGCGCAGGCGGCGCTGTTTGGAAAAGAGAAAAGGAACGCTATGGCGAGGCAAGTGCAGGTAAGAGGAAGTCCGATGGTGTGGGATATACAGAGGGCCATGAAACCGGCGAGGAAACAGTGTGGTGCAGACATCGTGACGGTAGCGACGATTGCAGGGTGTCCAAGACTGTGGAGGTGGGAGTTGCCAAAGTGGAGAAGGGAATTGAACTGAAGGTCCAAAGTAAGGGAAAGCGGATGATGTTGGAGCATTGCTTGCTGGTGAGCGTTGGACGATTCTATATCGAGCGCCAAGGCCAAGCGACCGTGACTGAAATGGTCCTGGGATATTCGGAGGTCGTTCACCACTAGCGTGCATGAAGAGCAGCAGTCAATGGAGATTACCATCCCGCTGTGAAATATACGGATGTAACCACGGTGAATATCGGTCCCTGGTAATGCAGATGGTGTCTCCCCCAGCGCGAATGCACTTGAGCACCGCGGACCGTGTCACGGCCGCGTTTACGGACAAGGTGTTGTCTCTTCGTATGTCTTTGCAGTTAGCCACGGAACGGGCAAAGTACACAAGCGCGTCTGGTCTGATGAACGCGCTTCAAGTTCAGTAGAAGACGTGTCCCCGGCAAACTTACAGTATGGATTTTATATACTTCGTCGTCCAACGCTCTATCGAGGGTCTGGAGAAGCTTTCAACCGTGCTTGTCAAGCCCGATCCTCAAGCTTGGTTTCGCAGCCTGCGGAATGGTTGTTTTATACCGCCTTGCTTACCGCCTTATCCTCGGCAAGCACCTTTTGCGTGTAACTGTAGGTATATAGGGTGGATGGGAACTGGGGCCCTCTAGTAGTCTGCCCATCGTCTGTATTTCGTGCCGCTCTCATAGTGGCGATGAGGTTGAGGTCGGCTAGGCACGGCGCATGACGTGCACTGGCATATATAAGAGATCATCTCGCTGCTGGTTGAGAAGTTGGATAAGGAGTTGGACCGGGGTTCATCAGTGCGCGATCGTAGAGGTAATATAGTAGATTCTGCTGTTCCTCTTCTGACGCTGTTTTACTTGGTCATCATTCGTTGGCCCTTTATTCTCATATTTAGGATGTTTGCTGAGTATGAAAAGTATGTTTGCTAAGTATCAAGATGAAACGTAACCTTGTTTATCAAATCGAAAAACTGATTTGGGCTTGGCTGCTTGCCGAACGTTTGTGCTAAAATTTGTAGTCCATAAAGATGTATATTCACCTCTTGCGAGGTTGCTTGCTCCTCTGCATACGTTGGGGAGCCAGTTGATTTTCTCTTTCGATACTGCTCGCATTACCTCAAGCGCATTCCTATG
The DNA here is from genome assembly GCA_019775845.1 of Myrmaecium sp. VS I D KN 1. Classification (NCBI taxonomy): domain Eukaryota; kingdom Fungi; phylum Ascomycota; class Dothideomycetes; order Valsariales; family Valsariaceae; genus Myrmaecium; species Myrmaecium sp. VS I D KN 1. The sequence goes on along the minus strand of JADQAV010000017.1, from coordinate 732,938 downwards.
GGAGATGCTGAGTATATACTCCAAACTACTACTGGATAGCCAGCTTAACCCGATTGCGGACCTAGGATTGTCTTTATCCAGGTGAAGTCGGAACGCACCAATGGGATTCTGCCCTGCGTGCACCAGTCCGCTACGGCAGAGGAATACGGGTGCTACAGTGCTACTGCATGGTATTTGGGCCTCAGGCAGCTCACCGTACAGTCTTGGCATCATATATCTCTTCGTGAATGCAATGCCGAGTCTCTCGTGTATTATCACCGCACACATCACGCCTCTTGCTCCCTCATCATCTCGTTGCCCACTCCTCAGTGCTTCTATACATACTCTTCATTGTTCCGGTGTCAGCTCGCCTGCACTTCATCTTTATCAATCGTTGGGACTTCCGCGCCTCATACCACAGAGAACTTTCTACCTTGGTCCGTTTCGGCATTGCGTCTCCCAATAGCCATTAATATCTGCGTTCTTATTCTTTTCTACTGTTCACATTCCAGTGTAAGTACAGTTCATCCGTGTCGTTGAAACGCGAAGTGATTCTGATATTTCTACGGTACGGCAGCGAAGCTCGTCAATATGGCCAACCCTACTGGCTTCTTGTCGCTGCCAAGAGAACTTCGCGATCAGATCTACGAGGATATGTTTCCGTACGACACGAAGCATAACGACAATCGGTGTCTAGATTTGGTTATCGAGATTCTTCCTCTGCCGGAATATCACTTTTGGCAAAGTCCCAACATGCCCTTCACCGACGCGAGATTCTTCAGACTTCCAGCAGTTCTTCTGACGAACAAGCAAGTAGCGGGCGAATTCTTGGAGGCAGTACAGAGACGGTGCAACATCCGTTTGACTTTTCCGGCAAACAGCAAGACCAAAATCCTTGCGCTACGCCATCTAGCATATGCGCCAGTGCCAAAGATTATTCGGTGGATGGATGCTCCCTCTCTTCCTTCGTTCATCCGCGCTGTCATCGTCCAGCTTTCATCACATCGCGAAGTCCTTGCCTCCCAGGTGTACGCCTATCGACGTTACAAGCGCGAAAACGATATCATCGATCAGATTCTGAAAGAAAGGCACTTGAGCCATGTGAAGGATGAAGAGTACACGCGAAGGTTCTACGTCCCCGACCCACCTTCTGCCGCTTCCCTTCTGCGATTCTATCGTTTTGGTGACTGGGATTGCGATAATTGGATGAAGAGAAGAATCGCGCAAAGATGGCGCAGTCAGTATGGCCGTAGGATTTAAATAGACTTTCAGCACATGAAGATGAATCAATGCACTGTTTTTCTTCTCTGACTTCATTCTCCATGAGCTTGTGAAAACAAATTAATGCGCTGTCTTTTTCCTCTGAACTCTTTTCTACCAGCGTGCGCCTGCACTTCCCTGCAGTAGATGCAAATCGACCGTGAAGATGCAGCTTTTCGCAATCTTGAGGTGCAAGGGACGTTGCCAGATAAAGGTAAACAAAAGCACATAGCTTTCATCCAAGAAGCGCGGGTAGCCGAGTGGTTCACCACTCGGCTTTCCCTACCCTTCCCGAAACTACTATAGCCCTTACCTTTGGGATCGCGTTTGAATCTCACAGGTAGTAACATACTAATAGTTCTCCCAGGGTTCTTCCTCCAATACCCTCTCTGAGGGCAACAATCTATATCCCCCCGCATTTCTAAATATTCTTCCCCTCAAAAAAAAAAAAAAAAAACTTACCGCACTACTCTGAAATCTGGCCCTAAAGTTTAGGGTAAGGAAATGAAAAAAATAAGAAGAAAATAAATTGCCTGGTAAGTTTCCCCCATTCTTCTCAGGGTAAGGGCTATAATAGTTTCAATTTTTTTCTCCCAATTTTTTTTATGACTGGTGAGGACTGCCGGGTAAGTACTATAAGGATATCCCTAGAAGATTCCTCCTAGATAAGTAGTTTTAAAGTCCTGAAGGCGTCTGTGACATCTATTTTTCTCTGCACGAAGCGGTCCGAAGGTATCGTTAGTAGACCGTGCTTCTGGCGAAGAACTGGCCTGGACTTTTACTTCACGACCAAGCTGTGCCGATACATAAAGCGACTGCTACGTCATTTAAGAAACAGTGGTGGGCGACTGTACATGTATCGCAAACGCGCGACTGTCGACTTTCAGTCACAGTCTTGCAACCTCCAACCACACCGACAACTTCCACCAAACATCTCTGTCTCATCAACTCAACCCCACACACTTTTCCGCACACACCGTGATACAAGACAACCAATCCAGATCCAACTTCGAAAGCTTTCGGAATCTCAATTCAAGCACATCACGATGTCGTCGCTGGTGTTTCCAGTCTTTCAAGGCGCACTTCACGGCGACCAACAGCCGCACGTCGACCCAAGCTCAACGGTAAGACAACTCTCTAAACACGTAGACGCGTTACTGACCATGGGACTGCATAGTTCGCGCACGTACAGTCAACCAATATCCAGCCTCCTTCCCGCGACGTCCGCAAGCGTACCCTCGACGAAGACGAACACCATGACCGCGTATTCAAGTCCAACACTCGCAACCTGCAGAAGGAGCGGCAGCTTGAACCTATCGGAAAATGTGTCGCACCTACCTTATGCGCGCTGAAGCACCGTGAGAAAACTCTCAAACGGAAAGCGATTCTACACGCCGTTGTCAAGTTTATCCATCGCCCTGCAGTCAACGGAATTCAATCATACCAAGGGAACGAATGTTACATCAAGCTTTGCATGCCGGCCCCAAAGATCAGGGCGTCAAAAGCATACGGTCACGGAGAGCTTGCGGCTATACGAGGTGCTATGAACGTAATGAGCAAGCCCGCTTCATTGACAAGCGGACGCAAAATCCTACCATGCCCCAAGTCCTCTCAACTCCGCATCGGCCGGCACATCGTGAAAGACCTCGAGTCCAAGTTCTCTTCCTCCGAAGCAGCCAACGCCGAAAAAGAAAACCTCATCAAAGAACTCCGCGAAGACATCAAGCTCAAAGCCTCCAAAATCACCGCCCTAACCGCCTCCGACGCCATCACCGCCGCCGCAATGCAGCACCTGCAGTCCCAGCTCGTCAGCCAAAAGTCCACCATCGCCGCGACGCACAAGAAGATCGACAAAACAATCCGCCTTCAAAGCAGCGCGCTGCAGCAGCAACGGAGCCAGATCCGCAAGCAGAAACATCAGGTGCAAGCCCTCGCGTCGCAGCTCGATGCCGAAGTCCGCGACAACGGCGAGGTCGCGCACATGTACGTGCGCAAATGGATTGAGCTGGAGGACAAGACGTGCAGGCAGCTGGCGAAGGAACAAGCTAAGCTGGTGGAGAAGCGGTCGGAGTTGCTGGTGGAGTTCCGGGAGAAGAAGGAGAGGCTGGGGAAGGAGGGTGAGAGTTTGCGGGATGAGCTGAAGGGGTTGCGATCGGAAAAGAGAGAGTGGGAGATGGAGAAGGACGAACTTGAGAAGAGGCTGAAGGAGCAGGAGCAGCAGGTCGCTTGCTGTGAAGATGCCCATGCTGCTGAGATTGAGGAGTTGAAGAAACGGCTGGCTGAAGTGGAGAAAGCGAGCCTCTTGCTTCAAAAAGACAAAGCCGCCTCGGAAGAGAAGGTGACTGCCTTAACCACAGAGATCGACGCTCTCAAGCAAGAGCTCGAACAGAGCAACGCCACCCTCGCATTCGTCAAAGAAGACAGCGAGAAAGAACGTCACATGACCTCCTCCAAGATCGAGGGTTTAGAAGGGCAGTTGGCAGAAACAGAAGCTGCTGCTGCAGTCGCGAGTATGGTTGCTGAGGTGAACCAGCTCGATCTGGAGGTCGAGCTTGAACAGCTGCGGATTGCTTTGCTTGACCTCAAGGAGGATCGCAGCAAGGCCAGCAAGGCTTGTGCGCCTGATGCCGGTGAGCCTGAGGCGCAAGAGGTGGCTGAGGCTGGCGGGGATGAAGGGCAGAAGCCTGAAAGCAAGGAGCATATTCAAGGGGATATCCCGGTAGAGGAAACTGCTATGTAGAAGATGTGTTACTACGTGTCCTACAGAAGGTCTTTTGGGGGTGTTAAAAGGCACAGAAGCCATGCATGGAAGAGTAGTGGTTATATTCTGAGCATCTACGATCGGAGAAGTTGAAGCATGGGAAGGGCTAGAGGTCTTTCACTATGGGACATCGAAGAATCGGCGATGTTCTATACTATGAGAAGAGTTATCCAATACTTTCACCAGCGGAGTGATAAGGGAATTCTCTCAGAATGTCCAGCAGCGGATTTGTCACATGTAACTAAGATAGTGCAAACAAAGAGAATTTGACAAAATTATAATAATGATTAGTGAATTAGCTCATCATGGTGAAAAGAACTCCTACTGGTGAAATGATACACTCGTGAAAGGAGAATCTGTTGAACCCATGGGTGCACAAAGCGACGTTCACGATACAAACAGATGACGTTTACCCCCAGGTGACAGCTGGGATCGATGAGCGCTGGTCCATAAAAGCAAAGCTCACACCTTAGACAACAATCCCTCCTCCAAATACAAACACACACGATTCGCAAATCACCCTACGATTCAAAATCAAAGGAAATACCACGATAGAATCACCTACAATTGCCAAAATCCAAGTTCCCGCAATGTCAAAGCAGGACAACAACGGAGGACCCCGTTCCCACACGGAGGGTCACGGTAGTATCTCCACCAGTACGTCCAAACCCCAAGTCTAGCCCCCAAAACATACCATCTCTAACATCCATCCAGACCCCTCGCACGTCCCAGAGTCCACGACAATCCAGCAAGCTCTCCTCACCTTCCAGTCCGAGAAACTCGCCCCCCTCATCGACGCCATCAGCGAGGACATCGACCGCGTAGAGACCGCGCAAATCGCCACAGCCAACTTGCTGGAGGCCATCTGCGAGGAGATCAAGAAGGTCAAGCGCAGCAGCCGTCCGTCGCCGGCGGCGAAGCTTGATGCGGCGGCGATTAAGATGATGAAGATGAAGTTGGATGAGGTTGTGAAGAAACAGGCGGCTTTGGAGCAGAAGCTGTTGATTGTTTTCTTTGCGCTGCTTGTTTTGGGGCAGCTGATGTGGGCGATGAGGGGGTGAGGTACAGGTCTTCGGTGCCTCCGGACCTGCTTGCGGCATGTCCATTGATCTCGGTCTGAGGAGGCAGGTGGTGCCTAACACGCGATGGCTGAGAGAGCTCAGGTGCCTGCGAAACAGGCCTCATCAATCACTATTCTTCAAATGGTAGTAAATACAAACAATTCATCTCTTGATTGATCACCGTATGTCTTTTCCACCTCCCATTTCTTTTGTCATCCTGCCCGTTAGACTGTACCTATGCATGACCGTCCACGGTGGCCGGGCGCCCAACCGCCCTCCAAAATAGCGTGGCACCTCTGAGCGGACCCAGGACGCCGAAGCGGCCAGCTCTTCCCCTGAAATACGGTCAGATAAGGAAGCTCTACCAGTCCATTATACAACAAACGGAGCGGCTGCACCACTTATACCGTGACAAACCTGCAAGATGCGCGTCAAAACATCATACTACGCGGACATCCAGACGTGCGCGGTTACGGAGATCATACCCTGGGATATCATCCCACCACGCCTGGTCAGGAACACGTCGAACTTCTCTACCTGCTCAAGGAGACTCACATACTAACGAATATTAATATCTGCAAACGTCAAACATGCATATGCGACGATCGGTGAGCGAGACTCACTGGAAGGCGGAGCCGAGCGTGGACCACTTCTGATTCGCCCAGTCTTTCCCGTCGGTACTTGTGTATGGCGGGCGAAGCAGCCTCCGTATACTCTATGCATTTATAAGACGGGCGATAGATAGCTTCTCTATTACACTATATAATACGTTGTATAATTATAATACAACCTTAAAAGTCTCAGGAATAATGAATAAACCGATCCGATTCACCGTATAAACCAGCTAAGGCGGCGACATTCCTTACCGTATTAGGCCGAACGACCGACCGAGATTCTCTCGACACCCACACTGATCTGCCACTCCACCATTGATCTTTAAGGGGTATCAGGCGCGGTGTGTCCAATCCGGCGTTATCCTGGAGGGAGTTCAGGCGCCGTCTGCCCTGTCACACTACCGTCATTCCTGGAGGCATTGTAGCTAACGCTTGCAGCAGCCGCTTATTGTTGAGATAAAGTAGAGATTGCGCTCGTAAAGACTTGGGCAGCGCTGCCCTTATGTTTACTTCAGGGTCTGATGGGGTATATTTGGTGTGGTGGATTGAGACGCTCCGAGCGACGTCGGTGCGGACGTTGACCTCTGTTGTGGAAGTGGCAGTTTTAAGAGGCGTAAATGAGACGGGCGAAGGATCAGACTCATATAAGGAAATGGAGCTGTAAAGTATAGTGTTTTTGGAGGGACTCGTTCAGGGCCTGCGGTGGTATATCCGTCGTTGACGGCTAAGGTAGAAATCTTCAAGGCATCAGCCCGAGGAGGCCTGAGAAAGTCGGGCCGATAAGGCTCACGTCCTCCCTCGCTTGGAGTGGAGAGTGGGGCGCCACACGCACCCCTTCAACCATTCACGGGCCTGGCTTTCGATGATATACCTGGCTGCGGTGTAAGGTCAGCAATGTAAATTGCCGGTAATGGCATTCAGTGTCAGTGTTCTCTGTGATATGAGGATGTCTTTGTCTCTGGCTCAGCCAGTGCAGTCATATGCGCTGGATATAATGCCAGCGCGGATGGATTGAAAAGGCAGTCCTTGCGCGGAACCACCAGCAATCCATTGACCTGAGCATTGTTGTCATCTCAAATCAAGTGAAGGAGTGGCATGCGCGAAAAAGTCAAATGCGACAGCGGCAAGTTCTTCACCCGTGGCGTGGTCGGATAAAGGAGCTCTGCCGGTACAGCGCACATCAAACAAATACCCCCCTAAAACAAATATCCCCCTCGCAAACACGTAAGGTGTGCTTTGATATACAAGAGTCGCAGTATGTTTGTTAGATCCTTAGACACGCGATGGAATGCCACTGCAAGCAGTGTGGTTGCGCTGGCTATGAGGCCGGGCTCGCTGACCTCAAAGAACTATTCGCTTTTCCGCTTCATAGTGCGGCCGCATCTCTCCCATACGACGTATTTGTCTCTGAGCTAGGTTTTCTGTCCAACACACGTTGCGGCTTGTTCGCTGTACATGAGACATGATATCCTACCCTAGTATATATCTAAACTTCACCGTTCCCCCCTGCCCCCTCTCCGCGCAAGAAACCACGCAGTCCCGTCCCGCGCGAAGATGTCCATCCCTAACGAGCCAGAATCCCCTACCTAGATCCCAGGGCCTCACAACTCCCCTGCCTCCTCACGTAAGCCATCCCAGCCCACCTTTAGAGGTCCGGCTAACCACCTGACTCAGCTCCGGACGAAGTCTTCGAACTCCCCGGCTCCTTCCCCTCCCTCGGCTCCCCCAGCCTTCTCGACGACAACCACGGCAGCAGCCCAGCGCACAAGCTCGACCTTCTCACCACCGCCATCGACGAGCTGCAGGCGTAGCAGCTGCGGCAGACGGAAGCCGTGAAGGCGCTGATCGAGGCATTGGAGACTTTTGTCGATCCGCAGGAGCGGCTGATGGTGCGGATGGAGAGGGTGGTGGAGGAGGTGGTGGAGCTGCGGCGGCTGGACGAGCGGGCTCTGGTGGTGTTTTCGGTCCTGGTGGTGTTTGTGTCGGCGTGGGTGTGCTGGTTGGTTGTTAAGGTTTAGGATGGGGGAGATACTACTGCTGTTGGTCTTTGGCTTGAGTGGACGATATACGTTATGCCGTATTAGCCGGGTGAAGCAGAGAAGAAATATGACAAACGAATGGCAGCCACTGTTTATGGATGGCACTTCCGATGCCGACATGAATCGCGGCCTAAACTCCTTTTTCTTTATCTCAGCCTATGGGATAGCATCATCAATCGTATCAGTCGCAAGCACATCGATATTAAACCCCAGTACGTGATTTCATGCCCAGTCAGAAGGGTGGCTCTGCTGCCTCAGGCATCACACCCCAGCCTTGCTGTATGACATAATCCCGCACAATGCCACTGCAGCTTCGCTTACCAAATTGGTATTGTCTTTCCAGAGCCACTCTCTTCACATAAGCATCCCACAACCCTCAGTCGCAGGTTTAAAGCATCCCTCCCAAAACCCACATATCTGAACATATACCGTCATAGCTGCAGAATCTGCCACAATCAGTAGTAAGCACACCACGAACTCATCACCCTCCGCTACCAACCCTCCTCTCTCTAACACACATCCCCAGACCCGGCGACAGCCACAGACGCCATCGAACACCACCCGCCCACGACCGCCGACTACGAATACTCAATCGACCTACGCTCACAACTCCTCAGCCTCACCGGCACCGCCGAAGACGTCAACAACACGCGTCAGCCCCTACAGCGTCTGAAGGACGACTTGAAAGTCCTCGAGGGCGACGTATCGCTGCTGCAGTACGGTGCTCAGCAGCAGGCGTTTTTGACCGAAGTGCTCTTCCGCGCGGATGGGCTCGATATTGATAAGTTCAAGGGCATCCCCGAGGGCCGACGATGGGAGGGTCGGAGTGTATTTCGTGTTGCTGTGCTTGCTGGGCTGGGTCTCTTGCTCGGAAAGGAATTACTCGGTGACGCTCCATTTCCGTTTGTTCTGATGTGCGCGCTAGCGGTTGTGCTCCCGCTCCTTTTTCTTGGGCTCATAGGCGTGGGCTTGGAATGATGTGGCAAGCATGGCGGGGGGAGAGACGGACGAGTTGGGCGCGGTGGTTAATTGCTTCCGATGTGAAAGAAGCGATGGCTTTTAAGTAATGCCCGAAGCTACAGGATGAATCGATACATTGTTGCTTCTTCCTTCTTGGACTACTGTGATACAATAGAGAGAATATCTTAACTGTGGCACAGTCACCGAATGATAATCTCCCTTTCACTCCGTTCATGCCATTATTCTCCGACCCAGTCCACCCCATCACTCATCACCCCAACGTCCCGAGCCACCATGCTCCAAATCCCCCCTCGCACCCTCCCTCCACCGCGCCGTATACCACACACACCCCCCAAACGCACCTCCCAAAACCGCCACCGTAACCACCGGGCCAATCACCGTCACAACGAAGACATACGTCCTCGTCTCTCCAAAGACGGTCGGCAAGACAAGGTACAAGTAAAGCGCATACAGCCCCATCAAGTTCAGCGCGACAAAATGCACGCCACGGACGCGGCTGCCGAGTTGCCGCTGCGCGTGGGCGTAGTCTGAGCGCAGCACGTCGAGGGTGGAGAGGCAGCGCAGAACGATGATAGTGTGGATGCGCTGGAGGAGAGCGAGGAGGTGGGTGTAGAGCTTGATGTAGAAGTGGACGAGCAGCTTATGGATGGCGCAGCGGGGGTCTTGGTAAACTTTTTGAAGGTTGGGTTAGAGAGGAGGTGTAGATGGGTTGGGAGGTTGTGACTTACTGTCTATGAGTGTGCCTGCGTGAGCTTCTTGGGGTAGGATATGCTCTGCTTGTGCCCGAGGTGGCCATGTTTGAAAGTTGACGGTTTCGATCGATCGCAAGGGTTGGAGTAGGATTGACGGTGGGTGAGACGTGAAGGAAGTCTGGGAGAATGGAAGGGGCCAGAGGAAAGTAAAGTGCGCGAGCACGGACCGTCCTCGTGAAGCAGGCTCGTGTCTGCGTTCATGAACGTGAAATAAAGTAACTATAGAGTTGCAAATATAGTTCGAGCTGGAGCATGGTCAACCCGGATGACATGAGGGCAAAGCTATCTACATCTCTGAAATACCTAAGTGTGCATGAGAGTGCTACAAAGCTGCACCGACGCGTTGGATTGCGAGGGATTAATGTGCACTAAGGGCTTCCAATCACCTGCGGGTTCAGTGAGGATAGTGTTACTACGCTCTGGGATTCTGGCGTTATAATTCACCCAGAGAGAGATTGCTTCTTTCTAGAGAACGTCGGTGTGCGATTAATGAATGCAATATATAGGCAGCACCCAATGCAGGCAGAGGGACGGGGAATAGTATATATCAGCGGTCGTGGTGTTGGGAGTCAATATCCGCTGTTCGCCACAAGGAATGAATATTCTGGAATGTTAATATATGTAGAAAGCAGTTCCCAAGAAAGCCACAGAGGTCTCCTCGACTGCCTGAGCACGCACCTTCCTCGCCCAGCTCTATTACTCATAGACTCACGGTCTCAAGGCTACCCAGCCTCTGACTAGAACTCCGGAATCGGATCTCTCCGCCGTCCCCCACGGCCAGATCTGAGCTTCAGCGTCCTACCCAGAAAACTCCCGTTAAACGGGCCGGTTTGTTGCTTGCCAGTATCCGGCGCTGCAATATCTCCGTCCAAGCCATTTTCACCAGTCAGGACTCTGGTAGAACGAAGCGACCCACTCCGAACGTTCAGGAGTGAAACGCTTAGTCGTTTTAGCAAGGAGGGCTTTGTCCGTCGCTCTTCGTTTGTTTGTATAGGGTTGTCTTCTTGTACTTCAGAGCGCTGGCGTTTGCCAGTCAATGAATTGACACTCCGCTGGTAGAACGGGAAGTAGCCATTGTCCTGTGTGGTTATGCCCTGTTCGTGCTGGTTGGCAGCTGGTTTCGGAATATCCGGACGCTCGGTATGCATTTTCCTCTTTATATAGGTTGGACTGAGCAGAGGGCCAAGTGAGTTATTGTGAGATGCTGACGCATAGTCGGCACTTGCGACATTGCTTTGTGCATTGTAATTCGGGACCCGTTCATCTTCGGGACCTGCTTTGTCTTTCTTATATCTCCCGGTACGCGGGGTACTCAACGTCTCTGTGGGAATGATGTCTTGGGGCTCACGGCCCAGGGAGCTGACCGTAGAGAGCGCACGGTAAGTACATGATGGTAATGCGGGTGCTATAATAGGACCGTTGACAGTATAGGATGAGAGGCTCTCTGCTTCTTCAACTTCCGTGACTCCATGGGCATCTTCTGCCTGCTTGGTGTACGGCGAAATATCTGGCGGACAGAGTGATGGTGGGTTGGCTGGCGGACTGGCTGACGGATCATCAGCGATGGACGATGGGTTTCCTCTACCAGAAACCTGAGGTTGATTCAAGATGAACTCGCTCATGGTTTCTCCACCACCTACGGTACCAGCAGGTGATGAGGCACGCAGTTCCAGGCTTGAGGATATTGGTTGAAGAGCATAGGCGACAGGAGCAGCACCGGCCATTACAATTTCTTCCAATCTTTCAAGGCGGCCTCGCAACTCGGTGCTCAATATCGCCTCATCAGACCGTTCTTTGTTGAACCTCACCAGTTCTCGATTATGGTTGCGAAGCGCTTCAACTTCCCGCCCAGTCTCATCTCGCAGCTTCATGATGGCAGAACTCTGCGAGACAATCATGGTGTTATTCTTGTGGATTCGGTCTTCCATTCGAGCCTGCGCAGTACGAAGAAGCTGAATCTCCCTTTCGAGATGCTCTATACGTTGGAGTTGTTCCTCCTGCTTTCTTTCATACGCCTGACATTGTGCTTGCAACTTTTCGGCATATTCCAGTTGCCAGGAGTACAATGCGTGTACTGGATCGGCGGTATCTTCACATACTTCCATCCGGCCCTCCATAGACATGATGCGCGAGTGTATCTCGCGGCAGGTGTCACTGCTCGAATTCATGGGACTTTGGGTACCGTCGGTCCCCGTATGCGTGTTGCTATTGCTGAAGCACAGCTCCAGCTGTCGAAGCCGAGTTTCCAGAGCTGCGAAACGCTCACAGCACAGCTTCGCACAGGTCTCTGTTAAAGGAATGTCAGTTAAGAGCAATCCGCGGAGTAAAACAAGTGGCTTACGGTTACCTAGCATGAGCGCTTCTGAGGAAGGTGTCTCCGTTCGCGGATTGCAGTTCCTTGCAGCGTCCATTGTCACTCACTTCACTCCAAGGCTTGAGAGTATGGCAGAAATATAGAAAAGATGTATCCACGAGGGTTTGAATAGTTGTTTCATACTCTTGGTTGCCCCGGCCATCTGCGTCCGGATCTTGTTTACTTCTTTGGGGCTAGCGCCATCTGGTTTCCCCCGAGCTCCAATCCGAGGAAGGCTGAAGGTAGCTAAGACATCACTCACGAATCGACCTCACCACCTCCTTCTCCTTGTATCTTATCGTTTGGATATATATTGCATAAAGACAAGCAGTTAGGCAAAATGAAGTGCGGTATATGAAATATCAGGATTAAAGTAGAAGCAAACCTCCATCCATAGCGGCTTTTATGTATAATCATCTATCGCGAGGACAACTCAGCATACTCAGTCAGTGGATACATCATCCACGGAGCAAACAATCGAACAGGCTTTTTATCCCCTTGCTGGGGACCACGACAAGCACTTCTACCAGTGTTGTTTGAGCAGATTTGGTAGCAATGAGCTGTGTCCTTCTGGGCTATCGTCACAACCAATCAACTACCCGCAATGTTTCTGAGCGAGACATGATGGGGCATCCCGAACCATCGCTGTCATATCAGGTCTGGATGACTATCCTCTTCGTATATTCGCGCAGTTTCCCAATGACGATATTTCGGGATGAAGTGTGCCGACAAACGGGAGAAGGACGTGTCATCGGCAAGCCGCCCTGGTGCTGCTCAACGATAGTGTCTTCGGGACTCCACGCGACCACGGAGATGTTAAGATACCATGATAGATTGAGGGGCTCCGTATCAAATCTTCAGCGGCGACCGGCTTCTTGAGGTCATCTAAAATCGTGCGCCGTGTCAAAGGCCTGGAGATGCACATGCTGCTGGATATCTACTCGAATGGAACGTCAAGAGAAGGATCGATATTCAGCTGGACCGCGCTATTCGCCGTTCAGCCGTCTGTCTGGGTACCCCTGTGACAGAGAATCTGACTGCTGTTGGAGCTCGGTCGAGACAAGCAGCGACATGGGATCACGGGTGGTTTGGAGGACATGCACTTCGACGAAGTATCGTTTTGACCAACTCCATGGGACTCCGATATACTTGTATCAGTTTCGGGCCTCTTGGATGACTTGTTGAGGTTGAGGCAGGCTCCCTATCTGACAGAGGCGGATAAGACAACTCCATGGACGCCCCTATGCGAAGATCGATCATTAATTCAGAGTGTGGACTGTCAACGAGGTTCCCGGTTGTGATCCCACAGATAGGGGCCGCAGGAGGCACGCTGCCATACATGACAGACCTTGCCAGCCGTTACACAGGTATGCGCCTCGCACGCTTCGCCAATCTCTCACGCGTCCGTTCAGTGTTGCGCTGGACCACTTCTCGATCGTGTTGCTGAAGGCTTTCAACCCTCCGAGCAAGTGGCCTCACCCTGACTGTCGAATGATGATCATATTATTGTTTGTGCGAAGACCGCTGTTACCCTAGGCGAGCCCCTGAGGTCCTCAACGCGATCTAGTTCAGACTCCATATTTTGCGCAACCTCTCGCCGTTTCCTCTCGTATCCCTATAACTGCTTGAGGAACTTTCTCGCATATGGAAGCTTCCAAGGATATAGGGTGTTGACACTGTTGGAGATACCCGCACTGTATTTCACTCAAGGCTCTAAGGCCGTGACTCGGGCGCAGATCGTGAAAAGCAACATAGTGCTGGCTTCGTGAGGCAGGAGCGGTGAGTTCCCGAGATAGAGTTACTGCAACAATGCTCAAGTTGGTGGATATGTGCCTCTGGCGTGGATACACGCTCGCTGCAGGTCTTCGCGCAATGCCATGGTCGCGTTAGCCCAGATGCTCAAAGCATCATACCTGAACCGAATAGTTTAGGCTTACCCGCAGGCGTGAGCCATCTCTATAAGGTAATCAGTTTATCGCTACTGACTATTGTTCTGACTAAAGAGATTGATCTGTTTGTTGTCTACCAAATGAGAACGCAGGTTTGTGTCTAGTCTGGATCCACGGAGACGAAAGGACCTGCAGCCCAATTCTTCACCAGCTGCTGAATTGACGAACCAGATGCTTCTGCGATCGCATCTCTAACAGGTTGCACCAGTACGACACCATACGCAGTTGTTGTGTTCCTGCCGGCGACATTGATAAGCTAGCTTATCAATGAGGTATCCGATCCCTCCAGGCGGAGCGGTTCTGTACCCCCATGTCCTCACACTGGGATAGAGTGTTTTCTATATAATGCCAGTAAGCTCGACGGTACACCATGCTAAAGGCTAGCAACTTGACCGAACTTCAAAGCACATACTCATGTGAATGCCTGGATGTTTGTAACATCAGGTTCTACGCCGATTCCATGACTTCACATTCAACCCTCACTATCACGATCTGTGTGATTGCGGAGGCGAACCTACATATAAATCAGCATTCGACAAGGATGCAGACTCCTCACAGCATCTTTCTTCATCTCCAGCTGGAATCTCCAATCCGATTGACAGACCCGGTTCTCCCTTACAGCATGGACACCTTACAGTCCAAATATCCTGGTGAGGATAGCCGCCGGGATGGGCATGAACAACACAGCTTAAGTAGGTCTACTTGAAGCTCTTTGAAGCCTACACTGCATGCTAATAATTGGATCTAGCGTATTGCAATGCCACTTGTGCTCTTCGAACCAGGGCGCTCGAGGATAGATTGGAGAAAGTGGAGCGTATGCTTGAGCATACGATGCTTGCACAAGATCGAGCATTACAGCAGCAAGAAAACACGACTCCTCACCGTATATCCGGCCAAGAGTCCTTTGGGCTTCCCCATAAACGGCGCCTCACAGAGGCAGATGGCTCGAGATACCTCCGTGGGGAACTGCGAATGTGGGAACAGCCAGTGGACCACTTCTACGAGAGGTACCAATTGACCCATGGGCGCTATCAAACTAGAGTTCGCGATGACAAAGAGCGTGCGGAGTTCTTGGATCGCAGGATGGACCAGGTTGAGCGCCAAGTGGAGGGTCTCTTCCATCAGCTCAGGGGCCTGACTAGGGGCCTTCCAGATTTGAAAGGCAGGGCCAGTAGGCAGGAGGAGAAGCAAGCCAGCTTCGAAAACGATATTACCGGGCGGACCTCCGAACTCGAACAAGTGGTCAAGCGCCTGCTTTTGAAGCCCCAGTGCCCTGATGCAGTGCGTCGAGTGCCTGCTGAAGTGATTCAAGAGATTGTCGAGTACTGGGAGACAGAGAGGGGGGAAGATACTCACGTGTTAGAAGATCAGTTGGATTCACCATTCCTTCCGTCGACCACCACAGACATGCAGGCCCCCACTATTCAGTTCGGGGATGAGGTCGAAGGAGAAGCGGCTAATAACGATAACGAACTCCTGGTCTCCGAGCAGTATGTTGGAGACCGGGCACATCCAGCAGAAGCAGATCGGCAGTCGAGCTCGTGGAAGAGTCCTCTATATGTGCCCACTCGCGAGGAGAGTATCGTTGAAGGGACCTATAGGGATGAGACCTTTGACTCGTTCCATCAGGAAGCCCGCCCTTGTCCACGCTCGCTCAAACGCTGTGCCATCGCCGGCTACTTTTTCCTTTCCGCAGAGGACCTTGCTACGCTCTCTTCACTTGACGAGGGATCTACCTCCGTCGAAGATCAGAAGGCTGAGAGTGACCATCACGAACAGCCACCTGCCAATGTTGAAGACTACTCAGCTGACGTCTCCAGCTCAGCTAATCACTCCAACTCCCAATCTGCCGCTAATGAAAATCCTCGGTCTCACACCGATGCAGCAATCCAGACTAAAGGCTTCACTGCAGAGCATACGACAGATACTTCCCAGCATTTCATGCTGCTGGAAGTGCCAGACTTTAGCAGCCTGCTGGCAGACCTCTATGACTTTCTGGAACCTTTTGAAGTCTAACACCATCAAGCATCGATGTCAAGTTTGATATCACACGTGTCTAACCTGCCACGACAGAACAACGTGTTTTCATGGTATGACTAGGACTTTCAGCATGTATTGGTCTACTGATGTATGGTGGAAATATTAGATAAAGTAGATTTAATTCAATCAAGTCATTCGTGGCATATTATATCGTGTGATGAAATCCCCTACAAGTGACACGGTGGCTGGGCCTTCTCCAATGGTTTGAGCCAAATACTCTCCGTTAATGGATGACACGTTTCTTGGCTTGACGTTTATTGCCACTCCCCTGCCCATCATACACGGGGCCAGGTACAGCGTACCCTGTAATCTACGTACGTCCTTGTCTGTTGGAAAGAGCTACCAAGCAAACGTTACATAGGGTCAAATATGAAGCGCATGACTCCATGCAGGAATATATATATATATGCTTTGCAATTCCAACGACTGGCAGCTGAAGGAGCATAATTGATGTATATTTTGAGAAGATCAGTCCATATGGTGCGCAACAGCCCTCTACTGTAAGGCTCCAAGAGAAACCGCCCGTTGGCACGCTGTGAGTTGCGCATCAATGTAGCTTGGGGCGCCACAAATTTTACTGACTGATACACCTAAAGACTCCCTTTCTGGTACTCTCCTTACCTGTACGTGATCACAGGAGAGCAAACGCGTACATTCGCTCTTCCCATGTTGAGATCACATCTTTGCATGCCCTATGAGCTCCACAAGATGGGTCAAATCCACCAGTACACGAAGACGTGAATGGTGCGATCATTGTACGCTGCGGAGATAGTGATATAGCCGACATTCCTGCATGTTGTTTTGGCAGGACGTCCACAGCGACTGTGAAATAAATACGACTTAACAAAGAGCCATACAGCTACGGCTTCAAGGGAATCAGAACAGGCCAGATGCCCGATAGGACATGTTACATCCCGAGGGACCGTGGTTCCATGATGGGCCATTATAGCGCTGCAGAGGAAACGTTTCGACTATAAAGGACTTTCAACAACCAACTCCTTGGAGAAGTAACGAGTTCGATCCGACAAGAGACCAACATAAGGAACCACGCGCGCTTGGCCAAGGTTTACCGTCAAGCAACTGATACCACGATGTCCCATCCAACCGAGAACGAGCACCAAGACGTCGGCATGACAATGCTCAAGTCACGCCTCCTAGCTGTCGAACAAGACCTCCTGAAACGCGGAGACAACACGGAGAAGTTCAAGCAGCTTCAAGCGTGGCAAGCCAAGTATGAGCAAGCATTACAGCTGCTAGCCAAGAACCACCGTAGCCAGCACGACAGCGACGCGAAGCGGATCGACCAGCTGGAAATGGCGCTGGCCAACGCCCACCTCCGCCTGCAGAGGAACAATCAAGCCGTCATTGACCAGAACGCGAGGATCACAAAGCTGCAGAAGGACAGGGACACTGAAGCCACAACTCTACGAGCGTATATCAAGGATCTTGTGGCGTACAACAAGGCGCGGTGCGATGATTTCCTTGCGCTGAAGCAGGAATACGCCGTGAGGATTGAGTGTCTCGAGATGGCACTTCTTCGCTACGGTATCGACGTACCTATCGCCAGCGGTGATTCACCTACTCGTCAGACAAACGCTACGATCAACCGCCGTCCTGTCCCGGGCTCTAGCCCTCAACTCGGAGATTCCGAACGTCAGACTACGACTACCACTTCTCAGCCTACTGCACCGGTGGGAGTCACCAGCAAAGTGATGCGCGAGACAACATCTGCTCCTCTCGACCATCCAGCTGCAAAACCCACCACGCCGTCCCCAGACACTCCACTTTCGAGAAGCAGTACCGACGAGGACCAGCACTCCAGCTGCTCAACCAAGCCTCTGCCCAATCTTCCTAACAAGAAAGGATCCATCTTACGCCGTCCACTCTCCCATCTGCAGCAGCTGCTCCGCCCATCGGCATCCGGTCCCTCTTTCCCAAAGACAACAATGGACACCCTTCGCGCGCGTCTTTCCCGGGGCCATAGAAACTGCAAGGCGTCCGACGAGCCACGCAGTTCAAGCATGTTGAATCTCTTCAATCGCTCGAGCACGCCTGCGCCAGCACAGACTACGCTTGGTCAAGAAGCAATGTATACGATACCGCGGAAGGCGGTGAGCACGGGCAACGTTCTTGGAGGCCTGAATCGTGGAGGTACTGGAAACCCTAGCGCTACTCCTACTGCTGTTGTCGGAACTGCGAACAATGTCGCTGCGTTCACTCGTCCTCATGGAACTCCACAACCTTCCCAGCCGAGAGAAGGTCACCTGAACCGGCCGATGGCAGCATCTCCTGCTGCACGCGAGCAGCAGAAGCAGGAAACTACCGCAGCAGGTGTATCCTGTTCCCGTCCTAAGAATGTTGGCCTTCACGCTCATGCTTCCAAGCCTTCGGCCGGCTCTGCAGAACATGATGCTTGGGCACCCGAACTCCTGGAGAAACTTGAGTCCGTATAGACGGGCGCAGAGGAGATGGTCTGCGAGCGATGCATCCGCATCTATTTTCACCTTTTGAAACTGTAATCTGAGTGTATCTGCTCCGACTTACAAATCGATGGAGACGAGACAGAGATGTATTGCTATGGCACTGGATAGTTAGTCAGGTGAAGGAAATACAACCATGTGAGTGTCCGGACGCCTTTATATATTCTTGACTTTCGTTCTATTCGTCTCTTTATTTTCTTATGGTTTCCTGGTGCAGGCGCTATTCTCCGGCACATCATGTTATCTTCGAAGTATCCGCGGAATTTCTTCCAAGTATCACTATACGGCGACTTTACGATCTTGAGCCTGTTCTGCGGCACCAAATCTAAACCTCTCGCTCGTACACTTCCGACGTTTAGAATTCGACTGTAGCATTTATATCAACTCCTTCAAACAATTATATGCTGCGACGGTCCCTTCGAGAACTGCTGTCGCGCCTGAGCCATAAGGCATATGCAACCTGGAATGAGCCGCTCTGGTAGCTCACGTGCAACTCCAACGCTTCATGCAGGCCGGCCTCCTGCTTCTCCTTCTCCTCCACATCATCATCGCTTTCTCCTCTACATCACCGTCGTCGTCGTACACAGCATTCCCACTATATCTTCCCCAGCTGACAGATTCGAGGCACCATGCAGGCCGGTAAGCTCAGCGGTTGCACGCTTGCGACCAGTACTGACCAATTTATAGATATGAGCGACTGCAGCGACCCTCACTGCCAGGACCACATCCGCAGTCTGGAAGCGCACTGATATAGCCTAGTTAAAGAGCTAGAGAATCATCCTCTCAGCATATCTATCGTCAGCGCAGACCGTAACCCAAATTTCCACGCGCGCCTCTGTCGCCTTGAAGAAATCCTGGACGCCGAAAGTCTCCACCAATGCGGTCCCTCTTTGCAGGGACGCCAGAATGACTTGGAGCCCACCGTCCGGACTGAGATGCAACTCAGCCAGTCGTTCACCCAGATGGAGGCTGCATGTGTCCAGCAACTGGAAGACAAGCTGCTGCAGCAGGAGCAGACGATCCGTGTCCTACAGGTGCAACTCACCCAGCTTCACAGAAGCGTGGAAGATAACATGGATTCCACGAATGCCATCTTCGAGCTGCTGAAGCGCAACAGTGAAGACCTTCGGCAAGCAAGCGCTCCCGAGCAGAACAGGAATATAAATACCCTGAGTGCTGTTGTATTCGCATTGCTACGCGCTCCCGTCCGCTTCAAGGGGGTTTGTGCAGCAGCCACGCCGCCACGGAACTTATACCCAAGTCTCATCTCTCACTCTGATCTCTCCGACCTCCAAACAACTCCTACACCCGGACAATCCGTCAATATCTCAGCCGCCGAAAAGCCAGGCGCCCGAGAGCCTAGAGAGCATCTCACCACCGCCACCATACTCTTCACCCCAGACGCCTCGCTTTCCAGCATCAGCCGATCCTGGTTCAAATCCATTCACACTGCCGAGGATTCTGCGTATCTCCAAGGAGCGGTGTCTCCGCCTCCTGCTCACTCAGCTCTTGCTTTTCGTCGCCGAGCGCAGCCCCCATAGACTCCGAGCCAGAGCGCAAAAATTCCTCGCGCTGGTGGCGTACGTCGTTCAGCTACTTGTGCTCCATAGCTACTTGTACGCCATGCGCTTCGTTTTGTGGAAGGCGTTGGTGAAAGCCGATGGTTCTGATCGTTTGGCTCGTCCGTGACGTGATGGGTGAAGAAAGGCAGCACCTCAGTCTTGATGAGAACTTTGGGTATCCTCCGCAGTTTGGATGTGGGATACGGTTGAGGGAGCGAGACATCGGCACTGCGTTTCTCTTCTTTTTCGAGACGTTATACCGGTGCGATATACATCAGAGTACTTCTACGGCTAATATATAATCCATTGTCCGTCTTCAATATTGATCTTATAAACTTCTCAAGCGACATGATAGCAATCACGCCATGCTAAATGCGACAATATCACCTCGACCGAGATAAGAAATATTCACTTGGAAGTGCGTTTCTTCATTCGAGTTACGGGTCATCCGCCCTCCTGTATTGCCTTCCAAGCGGCCGTCAACCGTGACCGACAGCTATATCGGACGATGCCGACAATGTGCAAAGGATCAAGAAAGGTCTCCAATCGGGAGCAGAAACCGAGAGTACTCGTCAGTTGGGCTAGGTCTGCTCAGTAACTATGTCTGTATAGGTACGTATACTGTACTGTGCGATGTGACAGTTCGAAATCGGCGTCCTTTGTTACTACACAACTTCACATGTCTGCCAGTGCACGCGTCAGTTTTAGTAACGTGCCCTTCAATGTTACCGTCTCTTGACTGGTTACCAGAAAGCCACAGCAAGTATATATCTATCTCCTTGACCCACACTGGAACCTGCATCTCCTTCTCTACCTGTCAACAAACCATCTTTCATCTCCCATCATCGACCAGTTCTCACTACTGCACGTTCTGGACTGTGTTTTCTCGTGGACCCCTTCATCAAGTTATATTTTGGCCATTGCGAACATCGACATGGAACCTAACAGGACCGCTCCCCCAGGATTATCCACCGGACAGAAGGATCTTCAAGGTCCCTCACAAGACCCATCCGACATGCAGCCCAAATTCACCTCTAAGAAAGGCCTAGGGAAACCATGGACAAACCCTGATGTAGCCTCTACGCAGCAAGACAAATCTACTCTTACCAACGACCAACTCGAAAATATCATCATGCAGCGCCTGGCAGACGCCATACCGAGCGCCGTTGAGCGCGAACTCAACAAGCACATTTCCTACTACGACATCCAGCATCGTGTACGCGCCCTGGAAGAAGCCTGGCACCGAACGCTAAGCCCTGTAGAAGAGCGGGACATCCAGTTCCTTCACTCACTCGCGGACAATTTCGAAGGCATGAAGATGCACATGCAGAATCTTTACGATAAGATCAAGGCACATGACAAAGCGCATGTCAACTTCGGCAACCAGCTTTCCTTGGTCGGTCGCAAAGCGAAGTACGCCGTGGAGAAGAACATGGAGCATGGTTCCCTCATCGCGGCTCTGACTAGGCGTATGGAGGAGCTAGAGGAGGCCGTTGACAAGCATGAGGACTCCTTCTTATCTCATGGCAAGGCTCTTTCTTCCAATGCCAAGATGATGGACAAATGGACCCAGGGAGAGACCGATACAATCCATCGTCTCTTCGATAGGATAGAAGCGCTTGAACGAACTATCAATGATTGTCAAGCTCGATCTGTTGACTCGTTCCGCATACCAGGAGCATATATGGATGATGACCATACGGACATCAAGGACCTTATCAGCACTTGCAGCCATATTCCTGCTATCCAGGTACTCGGGTACATCATTGCTTTTCTTCTGGCATTGAAAGGGATCTCATCTGCCGGTGACGGTCTCTTCTTGATTCTTCTAGGAGGGCTGCTTATTTATTTGCTCCGCCGCACTCAGCCAGGCCAGGGAGAGTTGGGTGCAGATGATAACGAAAATGCGGATGACAAACCGGAATCTCCATCGCACGTTCTCCAGTCCGATTCTCGCAGTGGCCCTCCCGTTGAAGACGATGAACGTATGGATCACCCGGACACGCATCTTGCACACGATGCGAACCGAACAGAGGCTCTGTCCCATCAGTCTTTCCCTTACCCTTTCGTGGACGCCAGTGCGTATCCGATGCTCGAGAAACGACGTTCCGAATTTCGCGGCTCCTCTGAAATTGCGGAGGCTGGAGCTGGAACCAAGTCCACCAAGACCTTGGCAGAAGAATTGATGCAGTACGGACTTATGAATCAGCAAGCCGATACCCAGGCTCCCCGTCCCTGCCAGCAGCTGCCTCCGCTCATATACACGGACGAAGACTGCGAGAAATCATACAGCAGCAGTGATAGCAGCAGCTCCGAAAACGACAAGGAGAACAAGCGCCGCCCCCTAGGGGAGCTACCAATCCCACTGTCACCTGAAGCGACTGAACAGCAGGCCGATCCTGCTTCCCCTCTATCCCCGGTTAGAGAAGCGCCCCTGGCTGATCCTTTCCAGGGTTCTGGGCCCATTCCTGGTGAAGAGCTCGGAGAGTTCATCCTCCCGGGTGCTGGCACTTTTTGAGACACACCTTTACCGAGCATGGATAACTGTAGTTTCATGGGCTACTTGTACGCCTTTTTGAAGGTTGGGCAGACCGGAAACGTTCCCATTGATAGCGGCATAGGCAATTGAAGATAGATGCTTTTGCAAAGGCTAGGCAGGCGACAGCCAGGGCCGTTGATAAGACAGAAGCAGAGTAGGGATGATTTCACTGTCGTGTCGGAACATATTACTAGTTAGATAAATGTTCTAAATTGAATGGTCCATTTCCTCCTTACCTTATATTTGCTTTCTTTCTTTACTTGCATGCCAGGATGTATACTACGTGCAGTCATACGAACTGGGATACGGCAGTTCGCTCACTCTGACTGTCGCGGTTATCCGTCTGTTTCGTGATATGTAGATTTAAAAGGATCTCAAAGATTTCCGAAAAAGGTAAGATTATTCTCGAATATCAAACAGTAAAAAATATTAATAATATCAGAATCATGTATTATTATCAACATCTCAGATACGCAAAGGTACTTAAGCCATGAAGGCCACGACGTCAATTGCTCCAGGCATGCCAGGGTGTATACTACATGCAGTCATACGAACTGGGATATTGCAGTTCGCTCACTCTGACTGTCGCGGTTATGCGTCTGCCTCGTGATATAGAGATTTGAAAGAAGCGCAAAGATTTCCGAAAAAGGTCTCATTATCTTCGGGCATTACAAATATGGAATAATATTGAAAACATCAAAATCATGTATCATTATCTACATCTCAAATACCAAAAGGAAGTTACGCCACTATGGCCACGGCTTCGATTGCTTTAGAGACTACGGAGGGTACAGCGTCGTTTCGCTATGAAACACGACATCGCTGGCAGAAAGAGGTTTTCGATATAGCGAGACTTTGGTAGAGAATGATATACATTACCACTTTGCGCAGCTACCCCATCCCTTTCAGCACCCTTACGACATTCGACAGCAAGGCATTGCAAAGTAGAACAGGATCACAGGTATCACTCAAGATGAGTTTACAAGAAGGCATTAAACTACGCTGAGACTTATCCTTAGGTATGGCGAAAGGCGTTTGCCCAGCGAGCCTGCCATGGATTCGAAGTACGTCGAAGCATAAAACACTGGCGACAACCTGGGACGTCACGTCTATCTTGACTTGATTTCATAATGATTGGACAAGAAGGAAAGGCAGATGAAGGACTGCAAATTAGTGAATGTCAGCAGTTATCCATGATGTCTCCAGTTGTAACCCTAGGAGAGCTCCTATTCCCGTCTTCCAGGCGGCAAATCCAGTTTGCGCTTCTCGATATCCATTGGATAGCCAGAAGAACTAGCGGTGAGGTGACTGGTGGTCGAGTCGGGCGATTACCTTCATGCGAATATTCAAAAGGATACTTAGTTCCAATCTGTGAAAGGTGATAGGGCTTAACATTTTCCTGAGCTACGATTTGCTCCCCCGCGCGTTTGCTCGACACGCTGCTGGACCGAACGCGACTTTGAATGGATATTCACAGTCACCTTTTCTAGCCCCCCCAATCATCAAACCCAGCTTCAAAGCTTGGTAGTCCAGACACAAAGTCGATCGTCGCCTACGCTCGACAACCTTTCTCTCTACATTGTTCTCCCGGAAAGTCGACTAACCCCTAGGTTCCCCAAACCGACCCGACCAGCGATTTTGGAAGTCCCCGACCGACGACACCACCCCTTCCGACCCCTGTTGACTCGACTATACCCACCCCTTATACGAATTGGACCACGTCGATCAAGATGGCAGAGCTTAGCTTCTCTGAGAAGGTCCTTTCGTTCTTTGGTTGCGACCCAATGGCAATGCGCGAACAGGCCCGGAGTAAGTTTCACCAGCTGAACTGGATTTTTGTCAACCACTCTGACCTCGCTTTAGACTACCGGAAGAATGCCGCGGCTGAGATTAGAGAGATGCGGAAAGCTTCTATGGTGAGACAAGCTGCGTGGAATAAAGCAATTATAGACCATATGTCTGGTGAGTCGCGCTTCGCTGTCATGCCTTCAAGTGCATCGGATTACTGACTTCACTTCAATTCACTTCAGGAAGCAAGCAAGGCCTTCCAGTCGAGGAAGAACCTTTGATCGAGCAAGAACTCCCAGTCCAGGAAGAGGCTTCGGCCACGGAAGAGCCTTCGACCGAGCACAACGTTGCTATCGAGGAAGAACCCGCGCCCCAGCAAGAGCTTATCACTGAAGACACAGACGTTGCCGATACCACTTCTGTTGGCACTGATAATGACTTGCCCAAGGAAGTCGAGGACACGGAGGTCAATGAACCATCCACCTCAAACACTGAAGGAAACAAGACCAAGGCAGTTCGCTCCAAGGAAGTTCGCTTCAAGAAGAGCCGCTCCACTCGTAAGGCAAAGAAACATGCCAAGTCATCCACCAGGAAGCTCTCTTCTATCAAGAAGACTCCTTATGTCTGCGACGAGCGTATGCGGGTTCCGTTGTCTTTTGATATCTTCTGCCGTTGGATTGTGCTTTTCGAAGCATCCTTCGCCGCCATATTCTTCTTTAGCCTGGTTACCCCCCATCTTGGCAATGACTGCATTCCTTGTATGTTGCACTGGTACTGGGACTGGCTTCTGGCCAACCGCAATTGGATCCGTCAGTTGTTCAAACCGAAGGATACCAGAAAGCAGACCAGAAAGAAGAAGAGCATCTCAAAGATCATCGAGCTTAACGCCAGAACGTTCAATCGCTTTATTGCTCGCCTCAAGAGTGACGATCTCCATCATGCAACCGCCGGTACCTTGATCACCTCCAAGAAACATGCAGCTTTGTACTCTTCGGAGGCAAAGTTCAAGACTTCCACCGAGGGTATTCTCAAGACTTCCAAAGACGAGCCGACCTTCGGGATCGCGCAAGTCATGGAACTTGTCAGCATGGAGCCTATCACTTCTGAAATCAAGACCCAGCAAACGCTTGAGATCACTCACGTTATGGACATTGCGGATATTCTTCCCGTTGCGCCTGCAGCCCAAGCGCTTGGGATGACTACCGTAATGGACATCACTGAGATCAAGCCGATCACTCCCGTTATCCAGGCTCTTGAATTCACTCGGATCACGGATATTGCCAATATTCAACCGATTACGCCTGCCACTCAAACCCTTCAAATCACTTCCGTTGTGGACCTCACTGAGGTCAAACCGATCACTCCGACAATGCAAGCTCTTGAAATCACTCCCCTCATGGGCATTGCTGAGACCAAACCGATCACGCCGGCCGTCCAAGCTCTCAGCGTTACTCTCATCATGAACGTGGATGTGATCAAACCGATCACTCCGGCAATCCAAGCTCTTGAGATTACTCCCATCATGGGCATGACAGAAACCGAACCGATGACCCCAGCCGTCCAAGCTCTCAAAATCACACCGGTCATGGGCATCGTGGATACCAAACAGGTCACTCCGGCAATCCAGGCACTTGGAATCACTCCCGTTATGGGCATCATTGAGACTAAGCCGGTTACTCCTACCATCGAAGCTCTGAGCCTCTCCACACTCGAAATCATCGAGTTCGAGCCAATCACCAACGAAGCAGAGCCTGATCTTCAACTGATGCACATCCTCGAGGTTTCCAGCATCCAGCCAATCGAACCTGAGACCCCCGTCGAAGAAGAAGAAGCCCAACTTGCTATCTCTTCGGTCAGCGAAATCATTAGCCTCATCAGTGTGATCGAGAAGGAGAACACCGCCATTGAAGGCACTGTTTCCGACTCATGTTCCGATTCTGGCATTGGCTCTTCTCTCGACTCCGCTGATGGCTCTGAGGAATCTTCTTCGGAAGATGAAGACGATGATATTATCCACATCATTCCTCGCCATACCCGCTCTGCATTTACTATCTTGCCACTGGCACTCGACACGTTGTCTCCGACCATCACTCCCGCTGAGCAAGACGATTTAGACAAGAACATCCTCACGGCAATTGAGCGCACTAAATCCATCATCAGCACCTCATCAATGGTTCAGCACATCCCCGAAATCACCATCCTCGAATCCAAAGACTTCCCCATCGAGCAAGCCGTCACAGAATCCCCAATCAAAGGAACGAACTTCTGGGGCTTCTCCAAAACCGACACCGACAACATCGACCAGGCTCTCGCATCCCAAACGCAAAAGATCAACGACATCATGGCGGTCAACACGCGCTCCAAAGCCTACGCGCCCACGGACGCCGAGACGCGATTCCCCGCCGCCACGCTCTGGGGTATCCTTCCGCGGAACGCCGCAGTCAAGAAACAATCCAAGTCTGCATGCTTCTGGAACGTCGCGAAGCGAGATGTTGACTTCGTTGAGCAAGAGCGTGAAGCGGAGCTGAGGCGTATTGGTGATGTTGTTGAGGTCAACCGGCGCACCAGGGCGTACGTCCCTTCGGAAGCGGAGATCAAATTCACGCCTGCCACCTTGTTTGGTATTCTGTCGAGCGCTGCGGAGAACAAGCCGAGCAGGAAGATCTGCGGGTCCAACTTCTGGGGCTTCAACAAGCAGGTCGTCGAGGAGCTGGCAACATCCCCAACATCATCGGTGACGGCAGAACAGAACGCAATCATTGCCGTGGAGCTCGCCAAGCAAGTCAAGAACTACTCGCGCAGCTACTCCGAGATCAAATTCAACGCTGCATGCCTCTTCGGGATCCTCAAGTCCGAAACGAAGACGAAGAAGGCCAGCGTCCAAGCCGCTGTCGTGGAATCAGCTCCAGCTGCGGTTGCTGTGCCAGAGTACAATCCAGATGTAATGGCAGCCCAACTCATGGCTCGACTGAACGCGCTCAAGAAGAAGAAGCGTGATGACGAGGAGAACAAGAACAAGAAGAAGCGAGACGCGGATAACTGCAAGCACTCCAACTTCTGGGGCTACCACAAACACGACGATGATTCCGACGATGACACGGACGACGATGACATGGATGATCATCGCCCAAACAACAGCGCTGCGAAAGCCTCCAAAGAAGGGAAGCCTCCCACCAGCCCAGAAACCCAATCCACCCCAACCATCCACGACATCATCGAAGTCAACACGCTCACCCGAGCCTACCAACCCACCGAAGCCGAAACGACCTACACGCCCGCGACACTCTGGGGCATCGTGCCAAGCGACCCCTGCGTGCGGCAAATCTGCTGGTCGGCAAGCTGGTGGAGTCTCGCGAAGCAACTCAGCACGAGCAAAACCCGCACCAAGTACGCGGTCTGGCAAAAGGCTATCCGGCGAGGATCCGCTGCCAAAAAGGAAAAAGAAGAAGAAGTAGTCGTCGACGATGACGACTTCAGCATGCTGGCCGAGGAGCAGCAGCCGGAAATGCCTACCTCGCCCGCTCAGCGCGTCACGTTTAACCTCGTGACGATCAATGACGACGAGGAGTACGCGGGGAGCAGTGCGCCTAGCACACCCTCAAAAATCGAGAAGTCGATCGAAGAAGCATGCGAGCACAACGCCACTCCTCCGTCCCCGCTGCCCGAAACCCCAGAGCGACAGATCGTCTCCAAATTTTCCAACGCCGCAGCATGGTGGGACGTCGACCGGGACGAAGCGGCCAACGAAACGTTCTCGCCGGTCGCGCTGTGCGAGCTCGATTTCAATAGCACCATCACTAGCACGCCGGGACGGAGCTGGAGTTCAAGTGTTGGGTACGAGACGGAGGATACGTCGGTGTCGGTGGTTCCGCTGACGAAAGACAATCTGCAACGGTTTGAGCAGCGTGAGATGAAGGAGGGAGGTGCCCTGATTGTCGAGGAAAACAAGGTTGAGTATGAAAACGAACCCCAGCAACGCGTTTCAGCACCGGCAGACAAGCAGCCAGCCGAGAAGAAGATCGAAGAACAAATCTCCGACATCTCCGACCTCGACGCCGCCGCCATCGCCGCCGACGTCCACAGCTGGTGCAGCCAGGCCGAATTCATCCTGTCCTCCACCGCCTACCACTCCTCGCTAAACAAATACACGCCCTCCCTCTCACCGCTCCACAAGCCCCTTCATCCCTCCACCACCAAACCAGCCATCCTAAACGAAGCCGACGCCCCCATTGCCGCCGAAGTTTCACGGGTAGCATTCGAGCGGCCCTGCTTCAGCTCGACACTGGGCACGATCGTGGAGTCTACGCTCGAAGACCCGGAAGCGGTGCTCGAGACGTTGGTCACGCTTGAAACGGACGATCCGGCCGCGCGCGAGGCGGCGAAGGCGTACTGGCGTGCACGGCTGGAGGAAGCCATCGGCACCCACACCCCCAACAACAACGACGAAGAAGACGAAGCCATGTCGGAGGCCTCCCTCGAAGTCGCCAAAGACTTCCCAGAGCAAACGGAAGCCGAGTGGGCCGCGACGCCGAAGGGGAAGCGGTACTATGCCACGCTAGCCAAGGCCGAGGAGGCGTGGGCGGAGTTCGAGGCGATGAAGATGGAGCCGCTGAGTGCGGTTGTTCCTGAGATGGAGGAGGAGGTGGAGTGGCCGACGGTGGAGGAGTTGCGGGCGTGCAAGAGGCGGGTGATGGGGGAGGATGCGGCGTCGTTGACGTCGGAGGAGGTGTTTGGGCCGATGCCGGTGTGGTGGTCGAGGGAATAAATGACCGATGGCGATTGGTTGGAAGAAAGGGAGGAAGGAAAGAGAGAAGAGAGGTACGTGTAATCCCCCCACCCCTTCTATACCCATCCCTCACAACCCACGCCGCCTCAACCTCCCCACCACAATCCACCAGCAACAGAAAAGGCATACACCACAACACCACCACCACCTTTCCCCTAATCCCCCTTCCCCCCCTTCCCTCCCCTATCCCCGCCGCAAAGAACCAAAGCGACAATGCACGCCGGCTTTGGCGTCGCGTTGCGGGGGCTCGATACAGTGCAGCAGCCGATGCTGCACCATTTCGGCTTCCGAACGCGGCGTCTGGTCGGGACTGTTGCATATTGCTTGGCATTTTGCGCGCGGGTGAGATGGGAGGTGGGAGGGGTTTGGTGGAGGAGGAGGAGGAGGAAGGAGGGGGTGGTTTTGGGGTGGTCTTGGTCTTTTTCTTATGTCTGGTTGAAGAGTGGAGGGGTGAGGAAGGTGAGGTTGTGGGATGGGATGTGGGAGGGGAGGTCGGTGGTGATGCCGGATTGATTGTGATGGTTATCATTTTGGCGGGGGTTTTGTTTCTTTTGTTTCTCTTTGTGCATGTGGTTTTCTATTTTTTCCTGTCTTGTTTTTCCTTTCTTTTCTTTTGTTTATTTTCCTTTCATCATGATTCTGAATGTCGATGGGCGTTGGGGAGGGGGAAACGACGAATACCAAACATGAATGACCTTTGCTTTTTATACATTAATAATCATTACATCTCTATCTATCCTTCTCTTTGATCATCTATCCAGAGTGTAATATGCCAAGTGTGGCATGGTTCATAGGCAAAGTTGTCGAAAGCCGATCTCTCATCCTACCTGAGGCACCCCCACCCCGTAGTGTCGTTCGTTCCTCAGCGAGGCTGAAATGCCCCCGGACCCTTGTGGCCTTAACCGTGTGGATCGGTGGGGGCCTGCCGGTGGAACCAAGGGCGGATCGGGTTTAGCCGTAGCCCCCCCGCCGAAATATCCATCAACACCATGCCTCGACGTCAACGCTGATGGCAGACCGAATGGATTAATATTTTGGCATGTTCAGACTCTCTCTAGCCCTCAGAATTGGCCTTGAATGAATAAACATTTGGTGGTGATTGGTAGGGGATAATACATTGGCGAGGCTATGATCTTCCCAGTGCAGCCTTGGACCGTGGGGGCTGACGGGTCCATCGTTTCTCCGATCCGAAGGGAACCTCACTTCAACTTCATCTCCTCGCGACGTCGCAAATGTGATGGCAGCATTGTTCAGATTGCGACATAATCAAGCTCGCGATCCGTCTAAGCCACGAAATCACTGTGCAAGCATTGTTCCCAGATTCAATATGCCTGTGTATCATGACACCTGCCGTGCCATTTCCCTATCGCTCTCCTGGGCGATTCCGTCCTCGCAGAGACATTCCGTTCCCATACAACGCAGCCTCCAATGTCACGATTTCGAATCCGACCAGAGACGGCCTTATGCTTATCTTTTTTTCTTACCGTGCATAAAGTGCTGAGGCGGTCAACTCGCATCAAACAACCGATGGCTTGGCGCGCGCAAGCAAACCGAGCAGCCGGCTAGTCAAAGGCCGGCGAAAGCCTAAGCAGCCATGCACCCAGCAGCACCCAGAGCGCAGAGACAGTCAAAAGCCCAGACTCTACCTATGCTCGATGACATCCCCCTTTCACTTGCACAGTCTATCGTTCCCAGCGAATTGCGTGCATGTCCGACTGACTTGCGACCGTATCTGTGAAGGCGCGACAGTCCCTATTAAATTACCGATAAGTCACTGTGGCAACGGTAACGTTGCGAACGTTACAGGCAAGTGCGCTCCCTCACGCCGTCGCACGGACCCGTTTCGCACCTCCATGCGTATCCTTCGTCCATAAACAGAAAACTTCGCTTTTCTCGTCATCCACACCGAACCCTCCCGTCTTTTCTCCCGCAACACACACACGCAATAAGCTGTCCCTTACATCCTCTACTCCGTTCTTTTCCGGTGCTATCGCATCGCCTGTTCGCTATGCAGGAGTCATCCCACTCCACCAAGCAACAACCTCAACAACTGGATCGGCGTCCTCTCAAGCGCAGTCGGTTGGAGGAAGCGTCCGACGGGGAAGAACAGCAGCAGACCTTCTGCGCCAAACTGCCCAAGATGCCGAAGCACGACAAGAAGAGCCCGTTTTGGAAGGGTCGCGTCGACGAGACGCAGACGGGAAAGAATCACGTCGATGAGAAGGCCGAGCGAGAGCAGCATGCGAAGCTCGAGCAGCCTGATACCACAGGCAGCATGAACACTTCTTCAGAAGACACAAACCCTCACCCCAATCACCAGCAGCATGCAACGCTCGAGCAGCCTGATGACGCGGGCAACATGAACACTTCTTCAGAAGACACATCCTCTCGCCCCAATCACCAAGCGACCTCTACAACCAAATCACCACCTCCGCTCTTCGCAAAGGTCAACACCTTCACACCACCGGAGCCGACGAAGCCAGCGCCACTCAGTGCCAACCAACCATCCCCTCCGCCGTTCAACGGCCTGAGCGCGTCCAAGCACGCCCAGCCTCGCAGCTCAATCCCGTCAAAGGACGCAAAACAGATCCCATCGATCCCATCACCCTCCGCTACCAACGCAAAGCCGCCCACGTCCTCTGCCGATGCCGGGGAGGACAGAATTCCACCAATCTCAACAACCAGCTCACCAGGCGTGTCAGCCTTCTTTAACGCCTGCCAGTTAGAGCGCGAGAGACAGCATGACGAGGTACCAGTAACGGTAAAGACTAAGCTCTCCATCGACATCGATGCCCTGCCTGCTGGTATCCAAAACGCAGCACTGCGCGCGCCGCCGCGTCTGCAGCCCCCCAAGCAGCCGGGCGCGGTGGCGGATCCGGTCAAGAAGGGCGCTTCTTCTGCTGCTGCTGCTGCTGAAAGCGAGCAGCCCGAGGCGAACGAGGATAGGGCGTTCGCTGACGCTGATGTTGTGCGGTTTTGGGAGGAGGTTTGTGTGGCGCTGCCTTCTTTCGCGTCGGTGGATGAGGAGAGCGTCGCGAAGCGTGAGCGCGGCGATGTGGATCTGGGTATGCTTGCTGAGCATGGTGGGCGACTTGATGTGCTTGAGAAGTGTGTGGAGAGAACTGGTAAGCTTCAAGCCGACATCGAGTCTGAGAGGAAGAGACTAGGCGAGCTGGCTACGGACCAAAAGACGCGGATTGGTTCGATCGATGCGGAGCTCAAAGGCCTACGTGACGATCTGAAAGGTGTCAGGCAAGTTGCGGCTGCAGCGGCCGAGCAGCATGGCAAGCGTATCGATGACGTGGAGACGATGGCTAGCACCAACATGGTGCGCTATGAGGGAATTCGCCAGCGTTTGGAAGACGTGGAGTCTGACGTCGATAAGCTGGATGACGTGGATGAGCAGATAAAGGCGCTGACTGAGAACACCATTCCGGACCTGAAGGAAGAGGTCATTCGGATTTCGGAGGAGACGGAGGGCTTGCGGCTGGCAACCACCGGTGCCGCTCGCTCCCTTGACAGAAAGGTGGCATCTATGGAGAAAGCATGGAAGGAAGAAGCTACGAAAGTTTCTGCCACGGTCGGTACAGTCGAGCAATCCATTCAGTGCATGCAGGAAGCCGTGGATGGAATGCGTCAAACCGTCACCTCCGTCGAGGAGACCAATCACACTCTCTCCAACAACATAAAAGCACTTGATTCACGCACCAAGAACCTCGAAACCACCGCTGCCGAAGCAGCGCCATGCGGCAAGAAGGAGCTTGATAAGATCCACAAACGCATCTGCGACACGGAGAACGAGAGAAAAGCTGCGAAGGCCGAGCTGGCCAAGCTCGCCAGCCAAATGAACAACCTCACGAACAACCCCAAGGACACAGCAACAGCCATCAAGCACGCCAACGCGCGGCTCCAAAAGCTCGAGCAGCAACACCTCGCCCATCGGCTCACCCACCTCGAGGCAACAGAGCAATCCAAGAGCAAAGAAACCACAACGCAATTCGCGCAGATCACCAACCACCTCGGCGCTCTACAGCACCAGCTGATCAACCAGCAAGCCCAACTCAACGGCGAGATCCAAGCGCAAGAAATCAGCTCCGCCGAAACCCAAACCGCGCTGGACACCCACCACCACCAGCTCGAGCGCCTCGAAGGCAGGCACGCCGAGACCGCCGCCGAGCTCGACGTCCTCCACACATCGCTCGCCCAAACCTCCGGCAAAACCGCCGCGCTGCACGAGCGCATCGCGGCCGTGAAGCTACTCTCGGACCGCGGGCTGGTTGAGCTGAACGGGCGGATCGCGCAGCAGGAGTGTTGTATCGACGAGCTTGCCGAGCAAGCTGCGCGGATCGAGGAAAAGGCCAAGGATGATGGGAGAAGCCTGAGGCAGCAGCTCGCGCAGGTGGCGCGGGATAATCGTGCTCTCTGCGAGATGATAGGGGAGATGAGGGAGCGGCAGGTCTCGCGGGACGACCTGCAGGACGTTGAGAGAGCGCTGGAAGGCTTGCGGGGTGAGGTATTCACGCTCAAGGCTGACGCTGGCAGGACTGCTGTCACAGCCGGTGATACGGCGGAGCGCTACGATGCGCTCAACCGCCTTTCTGAGCAAACCGTCGACGCTATCTGCGTTATCTTCAGTAAGCTGGCTTCGCTTGAGGAGCGGCTGGACGCGCAGCAAGCATCCAACGACTCAAAACACACCCGCGATGTTCGCGCAACGCAAGTTGATATCGCCGCGCTCTGGCACGACGCGAGCGCCAGCTTTTCCGGCCTCTGGCGCCAGACTTCGCAGACGGGAAAGGTGTGCGTCGTTGCTGCGGGCTTGTGGTGCTTGATGCTGAATACGGGGGTGATGAAGACGGCGGTGTTGCTGTGCTTGATTATGTGTGTTGACCTTGAGTTGAAGAAGCGCGGCTTTGATACTGATGGGACGGAGTTTGGGAGGACGGTGAAGGGGTTGTTGGGCCTGGATGGAGAGGGGGATGCTGGCGGTTTGGAGGATACTCCTGCTGAGGTTGAAGTTGTGAGTGCGGTGGTGGGTGATGAGGAGTAGTGTGTTCTTGGGGATGATGGCGATGGCCAGATCGGGGTTACGTGGCTGGTTCATTGGTAGAGGTATTGAATTCCTGGAATGTGGGCACTGGAAGCGTTGCCGGGTGTTCATGTATCTCAAGACGTGATTCAGTGGTTGAGCTTCTTGCTCGATGTCTATACAGTTCTCCACACA
Organism: Myrmaecium sp. VS I D KN 1; assembly: GCA_019775845.1. Classification (NCBI taxonomy): domain Eukaryota; kingdom Fungi; phylum Ascomycota; class Dothideomycetes; order Valsariales; family Valsariaceae; genus Myrmaecium; species Myrmaecium sp. VS I D KN 1. Next base: position 698,770 of record JADQAV010000017.1, on the reverse strand, counting down.
GGCGGTACTAAGCCGTCTTCATACAGAAATTACTTTGTCATGCTTTTCATTTCCCTCTGTTAGTTCACCGCCTTGAATCAATTTCGAAATCTTCACTTAAAACATTCCCTATTGTCAACCACTTCGTCACCATGAGCATGCTTAATAGAGGCGCGGAGATGACGTACAATCTAACTCGCTGTCCGTTGACAGCTGCGCAGACCTGCACACGCCAAGCAGACGCACTCAGCAGCATTTAGGGTATATAATATACCTACAAACCCATCCTACCACATGGACCATCTCATCAGGGTTTAAAGATGAGATGATCCAACCACACTGTCCACCCTGGTGGCTCAGTGGGGAAAGCATGGTTGCTTTGCAAGGAGGCTGCCTCGGAACACACCGGACCGATAATGCCTCCTATTTTTGGCAAGTTGAAGGTTGTCGGTTCGAATGTGATGGAGGGTATATATTGTTTCTTCTCTTTTTTTTTTTTTTCTTTTTGGGCTATTAAGGTTTGTGTGACGAGAGTTCGCGCGTTTGATGGTTGGGTATGGGCTTTTCTATATATAGGTATGTCTTCTTTATTCCGTGTTTCTATTGCTTCAAAGCGCAACTGTGAATGTCCCCGGCCTATGTGAAAGGCGAGAGAACCGATTCTTACTTATATTAAGGTATCTATCCGTGACGCCTCGCGATCCCAGCTATAAAACAGCAGCCTCTAACGAAAGAGCAACTTAACACATTACTCCCCACAAGTAACCACAACCAAACCTCGCACCACGCTCCTGGAGACATCTCGACAGAACAGCCTACCTCAACTCAAGATGCCAATCACTCCACCTGAGCTCATCGACTTCGAGAGTCCCAGCCATCAACGGGCTCTCAAACGGTCCATTCTCTTAGACCCACCCATCCGCTCCCACCTTACCAGTCTCAAGAAGCAGCAGCTCAACGAGAGCACCGGAAAGGACCTCCATGGCATCGCCCTTCCACCGCCCGAGACTTCCGATACGACACCAGCTCCATGCACCTGCGGCCTCAAAAAGCTCTACTGGATCACCGTGGCGAGCATCTTCATCCGCTATCCTGAGCTCTGCTTGTCCGGCAACCTGATCTCGCTTGTCACCGTCGTCGGACTTTTGTACCTGCTCATTTTCTGTCTGGGCGATCTGCCCCTGTTGAACGCTAAGAGGGATGGGGATAAGGATAACATGTTTCGTGGCAAGGTCGCGTTCATCCTCACGACGTGGATGATTGTGGCTTGTTTCCCGACGCAGGTTTTTGATCATTTGGTCAAGGTGGGCTTTGTTGTGCTGATGATGTGGTATTATATCTTCATCGCTGTGCCGGAGGCGAAGATGGAGAAGGAGTAGGAGGTCGTGGAACTTCGTGGCAAACAGCGAGGGTACAAGCTTGCGCGTTTGATGTGTATGAGCACGGCTATCATAGTATCTGCTTGTTGGCCGGTTTGTTGAAGCGGATTCTTTGGCTGTGTCTCATGAGAAGCTGCAAGGGCATAATCCTTTCCACATCCGTATAATAAACAGCTAGGTGATTAGCTGCAGATCAATAAATCCCAGTTTTTAATTATGTTTCCATTGCGTTCTCTTTCATATCGTTTGTTTTGATAGCATTCTACGTTTCTGTGCCCCGACGCCAAGACTTGCATCGCTACCTACTTCTCTACCCATTTCCAGTCTTCCGCCGGATCTTCCAGGACAACCGTAACCGCACAATACAATCCACAGCTCGCAGCCATGGATTCAACCTCCAGCGATCCACCGCTGGCTATGAACATATTTTCCCTCCTAGTCAAACAGAGAACCTTCGACGAGCTCCGCGTCCGCCACAGATTCAATCTCAAGGTTTACGTGTGCCTCCACTTGCTAATCTACCTCTTCCTCTACATCCGAGATCCAGAGGCTTTTCTACGGAACAAACTCAAGCTCGTCGTCCTGGAACTTTGCTGCACCTACTGGGGACTACAAATGGCCCGCGGCGGTTGACGTACGTCCTGTGTCCGAAAGGTGCCGGTTTCTCGGCAGAGACGCTTTACTATATGCTCGTCGGCATGTTTGTCTCCGCGTTCCCGACCTTCATTTTGGATAACCTTTTCATCTGCTACGTCATATACCTGGTTGTTAATATCGCCATTGCCGTTGGTTGTAACGACTTCTTGGAGTTTGTTCTGGTGAAAAAAGAGCGCACCTGACAGAAGCGCCCTTGCACGAACAACGAACCGGACGCCGATGAAGGTGGGTATTACCTCCCTCTATACGAGCGCCCTGATCACCCCCCGCTAATTACCCTATCCCTAGACCAACCCGGGACGGCAGTCGAAGCAAGGAGTTACGGCAGTGTTATCCACAGTACACATTCAAGGACAACCACTTGGGAAAGGGGCCTTCTTCACCGAACTAAACGATCTGTACAAGCCTCTACAAGGGCTTTAGCTAGACCAGTCCATAGCCATTAGTTTCCAAAATGGCATAATTCTCCTTTTTCCTACACAGCGCAAGCATGCCTTTCTCAATCGTCAATTTGCGAGGTTACTCCCGTGTACGTCTGTAGAACACAGTGGACGTGCACTTCGAATTTCCGTGCCAAAGTGGAGGAGCAAATCATCCTTACACCATCGGCGCACGAGAAAGAAGCCCAGCACTGAGTTGGACCGTTCAATCAAGCGGTCCACTGCGCCAGACCCCCCGTTGTCGAATATTTGGCATCGATGAAGAACGCGAAAGCAACAGCCCAATCTTCGTTAGACAGCAGCCCATGAAGCCTATGCCCTTCCACGATCAACGTACGCCATGATCTCTATCAGACTGCGTGTCCAGATTTATACAGTACGAGAAACGGATAGCACCAGACAACCACGCTCCTATATATTCCTTTCATTCTTCGTGAGCCTGATCCGACGACCGGACTTCTATCCTTTTAGCCACTTATGGTTGTTTTGTTCTCCTCGCCTTTCCCACGCCTCCGCTCTGGAAAAGAAACCGTTTGCTACGCGGGCGAAGATCAACTTCGAAATGGCCCTGGTTCGCTTTGCTATTTGTTCAAGGTATCACAGCAGGGGGCGTTTTGGGGTATCTCTTTCGATTTCTCCTTTATCTTTACCTTATACGATATCCCCTCTACGGTGAAGAGAGTATGATGGCGAGTTGGGGAGGTTAGCTTTACTTCTGGACATTAGCATGGCTCACTACACGCACTGGGGCATGTTTCATCACTCGAAGCTCCTAGGTATAGTTATTAGATAGGAGGATTTAAACCAAAGATGAGAGTCAACAAGCACACGAGTATTTTTCCGTTATTGATTTCAATGTTCATTCTCTGATCCTAAGAAGCCATGCTAGTGGATCATTTCTCGGTATGGTCGGACTGATGTAGATATCAGTATTGGTGTGAGAACTTTGATCGGAGTCGAGCTAGAGGGTCTGTTGCGACCGCTTGTTTATGCATGTGTTGTTATTCAACCCATTTTGTAACGCTTTGAACGTTGGAAAGGCTCTCGGCAGGCTTCCGCTAGGAGTCGCTGCGGGAACCTTGGTGGACCAGAGCAGCAGCGGGGGCGGTATCGAGGTCTGAACGATCGTTCTTGAAGAGGTCCCGCGTGCTTTGGTCCTTGAAGAGGTCCAACTTGCCTTGGCCCATCTCGGATTCATCAGCTTCCTCTGGAACATCTTGAGGAAGATCGGTCTCATCCGCTTCCTCTGAAATATCTTCGGACGGCTTCAATTTATCTCCGAATCACTGAATAAGACCTTCATGCTTCCCTCCTCGCCTCCCATCACGATTAGCAGAGTGGTATAGAGTTGACTTTGCGTCCCGACGTTCAGGTTAGGAGAGGCGCACGATATGCGGTCTTCTATACCCTAGTAACCGAGCCGATCAACATCCGAGATGTAACAAAGGGTCTAGACCCGTTTGGTTGGGGGACCGGGGGCATAGAGGTCATCATTGTCAGGAAGAGCTGGCGCGGGACCAGGCTCCGGCTGGTTGGTCTTCTTCGACATTTCGTCTGAGATTGCGGCATCCAGGCTTTTCCGATGGCGCTTCTGATTGTCAGGAAAGCTCTCGTCCGGCTTCCGCTTCGAGTCGCTGTTGAAACGCTGGTGGGCCGGAGTCGAATCCGGGGCGGAACCGGAGCCTGAAGCGCGGTTCTGAAAGAGCTCCCACCTGCCGTCGTCGAACTCGAAATCATCGTCTTCCTCGGGGATATCTTCCGGATATTTGCCGACGATCGACTTCCGTGGAGGACCGCAGTATGGTGACATTAAGAAGATGCGGTACTGGGTGACAAAGTCCACGATATCTGCCTTGCTGTTCGGGTGAATCTCCCTGAACTTCTGCCACGCTTTCTGCTCGTGCGGGGTAACGGGGAACTCGAGCACGAAAGGCTTGCGTTCGTTACAGGCAGCCCAGATGGCATTCAGCTGCCCGGATTGTTTTTGCGTGAGGTACAGGTGCGTCGGCTCACCATCCTTCGCTGCGGTGTTTCCACGAAGCCATTGGATGCTAGGTTTCAGGAAGAGCTCGACATCGAGTTCCTGAAGAGCGCCGGCGAGGTCGTGATCCGGGCCCACGTCGTAGCCCGCACACAACGTCTTCCACCCCGTGTTGTACTCGTACTCGATCAAACCCTCTTGCTTACCAGGGCGTGGCACCTTGACGACTGAAGGGAACGTTAGCAGATTATACATCGTGAGGGCCTCGGCGTCGCCTACCTTATCGAGCAACAAAACACTCACGTTGACGGTAAATGTCGGTTGAGGTTCGGTGTCCAAAGATGACTTGATTTCGGTGGCTCGAAGTCGAGAGGAACCACTCGGCAACCGATTAGCAATGCTTGCTAGCACTGACGGAGGTATCGTACCTATGCTCGTGATCGATCGAGAGCGAGCGGAAGTCGCACTTATGGGTCGTCGGGAGTTGGGGTTGCTGGCAGTTGAAGGTGACTGGCAGCTGAAGCGTGTTGACTTCTGAGCCAGCTGCGAGGTTGTTCGAAGTTAGAAGCAATAAGAGGTGAAGCGGGACGTATAAAATGAGATAGCACAAGTTGTGCCAAGAAGAACATCAGATTCATGCCGGGGATGCCGACTTGCCGTGCCTGAGGTGGAAGAACCTACTATGCCTACGTCATGCATGACATTGTTTCTCGGTGGGGACGTCCCCCGAGCCCAGTGCCACTTGAACCTCGACACCGTCCTACATCTGAGAGAAGAGGGCAGTGTGGCCGCCACCCTTAGGCTCTAGACGCAGGAAGACTCTATCTTCACCCATCCCGACCCCTTCTGCAAGCCTCTGACTTCACCTATCCCGACCCCTTCAGGAGGACTCCATCTTCACCCATCCCGAACCCTTCATGATAAAAAGGGTACCGCGTGGACATCTACACGACACGTTGTTGACATGGATCCCACGCACACGACAGGTCTTCTCATCCGGGACGCTTACGAGGACGCTCCTGAGGAAGCTTCCGAGAATGCTCCCGAGGACCGCGAGGAGATAAGACCACCCCTCGAAACACATTATATCGATTCCGATTCCGAAGACGACCTGGCCGGAGCGTTCGAGCCGATCGTTCCGGAAACACTATCCCCACAGACGGGCCGAGCCGGACCTCATCCTGCGGTTTACTAACCGCAGAGGCCGGTCAACCAAGCGTCCGCCCAGGACCCAGGAGACGAGACGGACGATGATGATCCCGGCAACATCGAATCCATCGAGCTAACCGACCAACTGATCACGCAAGAGTTTGGCGAGATGAACGGCGGTCGAGAGGACCCAACATATCTCGACATGGGTGTTTGGCATCCTCCATCTTCTCGATATCGAGCGTCAGATTTTCCGGAGTTGCTGCTCCGCAACGGCCGCGTCGGACACGGCCGGGACACCAGGCTCACCGACAGATCTACTAACTCGGGCAGATGAGCTGTGTGATGTCGCGGAGCGTGTGTTAGCAGAATGCCGGGATGCACTAAAAGAATGGGGTGAGGCCGGTTTACTCTGAACGACCTCAAAGCGGCGCCGGCTGCTGTGAAGAGGACCCTGGAGAGCAAGACCAAAGTAGCGCGTCCCCTCTTCCCATCAAAACACAGTGGGTAAGATATATCTACCACTCTTCTAAGCCAGCATCAGCTGGGCCGTCGCCATCGTCGACAGCGCCATCAGACACCGTTGACCAGAGACGTCTTTTCTTGGCTTAAGCCACCGCATCGATATCGCTCGTTCCTCATCTTCATCTCCTCACCCTTTTCTTCCTTGCTCTTCCGTAAGGAATTCTCAAAGGGCAACGGAGCATTTGACGAAGGCGTGGATGTATTGCTTATTATTTCCTCGATCTCTACTAAATGTTCTGCAATCTATTAGCTCGTAAAACACCCTATCACACGAGCAGAAACCTCACCACGTGACCCTAGAGAGATGCTGGAATCAAAAGGCGAGAGGGCTGACCATAGCCATCATATCTGCCCTGAAGGGCCTGCCATCCCACGAGCTACTCAGTGGGCGGGCGTCTGACTGGACTACCTGCTGAAGCGAAGTTCTTTGTCCTCGAGGAGTCCTGCGCGCTGCTGCTGGATTGCGTACTGCTGCTCGTAGGCGAGATAGGGTATCTTCGGTTCCGAGGAGGTTAGGAGCCGTGGTGTACGGGACCGGGGGGAAATCGTATTCGTTGGTAACGAATGGAGGGATCATGAGCCGGAACTCGATATTTGGTCTCCTTTCCGTGGGTTTCTCCTGTAGCCTTTCGGCCTTCGCTGCCGGCTTTGCTTCAGCCTTTATCTTAACCGGTTTGTTTGATATCGCTGTCGTTATTAGCGATTTCGACGGCAGTGCTTCCATCCATCGGTGCCCTGGCGGATTCGGTTAGTGGTGGTAACTTTATTAATAAACAACTTCTTCATCACCATCTCGTCGATTGCTAAAGACTCGGGGACCGCGGGCCTAAGCTGATGCTGCTGATGCTGCTGCGGACGGCGATCACAGATCAGACTACCGCGCAAGGATTGAAGAAATACTTACTTCCGACATGACCCAAAGAAATCATGTATGATTTGCAGCGGCTAGCAGACAAAGTCCACGAGATGTCAAAGCACTGGCCTTCTTCGAGACTTCTGGACATAGGGTGAATTCCCAGCGTGCGATGAAGAGGCATATCCTCACCTGCACCTATCTCCTCAGTCCAAAGACTGAGAATTTCCAGAAGCGCCAGGAGAGCAGGTTCCCAAGGCGAACCAATATATCCGCCGCCTCGGCCTCATATAATTCACGCGGTCGTAGAGCGTTTCAACAACTTCAGAAGGACAAGCTGAAAGACGCAATTACCGCCATCGCTGACGAAAGAGGCAGAGCTTTCGATGATTCGTTACTGTATACTTCGCTGTTAGCTATCCTGTAAGTTCCAAAGCAACCTGCTGCGCGAGATCAGAAAACCTCGCCGTTGGACATTGGAGAGGTAGAGGATTTGAAGGAGGAGAGAAGATGGTCTTACCTAGCCATCGCATACATCAGCTGCCGTGATAAGCCTGTAGTACTTCACAAGCTACTCGGTAGCCGTCTTCAAACTGTATCGCTTGGTCAGACCACTGCGCTTTATTGGCGGACTTACCTAGTCGGCCGGCCGACTGTCCGCCCTTTCCCAAAAGCCATCGCAGGACCATCGAAAACAACATCCCCAGTATAGAATAGAAAAACGTAGGCCCGTGTAGTTCGGCCGGCGAGCCTGCTTGCGCTCCTCCTGGACTTGCTTGTAGATCGACAAGGCGTCTTCGTGGGAGGCAGCTGCTTATGTCGTTCAGAGTGCTTGCTTAGAGGAAGGTCATGCTGGTTCGAGATAGCGCGCGTCAGGCGAGAAGCCGTGGTGGTGTACTGAAACCGGGTCTGGAGCGTTCTCGTGATGTATGGATGATGTGGCAGAAGCCCGCAATGCAGTCGTCTCCCCGGTGGCGCTTCTCTTGTAGTGTTTGCTGCCTTGTTTCGAATCCGTCCGCTTTGTCGTTGCCGGCAGCCATGGTGTATGATTGTCACCACCAGCGTTATCTTTGTCCTTATTAGCATCCATAGGATGGTATTGTCATGATGGCAACTTCAGTCTTACCCATATCCTTATCAACACCAGCGATACACCAGCCAGCGTCTCCCTCCGGACTTTGTCAATCTGGTCGGCCACGCCCGCTCAGGCGACAAGTGATACAATACTCGCCGGTGTGCCGAAGGCTATGCACGATTCCGAGGTGTGACGGTAGACTCATGATGATGATGATAATGATGCTGCTGCTGCGACTAGTACAAGTGTTCGGAAATGGAGATGCTCGGTGCGAGAATGCGACGCCCCAAGAAGGCAAGGAATGCGATGAAGGTGAAGAAGAAGCAGTCGAAGAAGGCGAAGAAGACGGCAAAGAAGAAGGTAAAGAGGAAGACAAAGAAGAAGGCGAAAGAGACGGTGAAGAAGAAGGTGAAGGAGAAGGTAGAGAAGAAGGTGAAGCTGGCGAAGAATATGGCGAAGAACATGGCGAAGAACATGGTGAAGAATATGTCGAAGAACATGGCAGAGGACATGGCAAAGAAAAGAAGAAAAACGAAAAGGAGAAAAGCCTAAAAAAATGCCTCCCCAATTACTAATCCTAGCTCCTCTGCCACCTCCCGTCAGCCTCCGCCCTTCCCCACTACCAGGCAGATAAACCCCGTCGGGCATCCCCATTAGTAGCGAGGGCAAGGGCGCGAGCGCTTGACGGCGAGCGCGCAGTCCAGCCAGACCGTTCACGAGGAAGGTCTTCTTTCGGGTCGAAGCCGCCTAGGACGGGAGCACCCACCGTGCCGCAGGGCGCCCCGACCCTTCTCTCTCCCGGCCCTTGGCACACAAGCCCCCCGAAGGGAGATGTGTGAAGGGGAGGGGGAGAGAGAAAGAGTGCGGGAGCTGCGTCGGTAGAGTGACCGCTCTGGGACTCGAACCGCCGGGCCGGGCGGCGGAGGGATCGAAGATGGTTTTGAGGCCGTCTCGACCCCTGCACCACCGTTCCCGGGATGAGAGGGAGGCAGTGATTATGGTTTATAAAGGTCAGAGGGTGAGGCGGGTGCTGGGAGGGCTGGTGGGTGGATTTGTGAATGCAGTCCGCTCCGTGATGTCGGCCTGAGGAGACATATCCTTCTCCCACCTCTACGACAATTAGGAATGAAGCTATTCCCATCATCCAGCAGCTATCGTGCAGCCGTGAAGCCTAACGCGAGTACTCCACACACCTTCATATTCACTTCCTCACTCACATCTAGCCACCACGATCACTCGCATCCTGCCGTCGCCGCAACGCGACGCCAACCGCCCCGACGCTTCAACGTCTATGCGTAATAAAATTCGCAACAACCGAATCGCTTACTCGCCGCCGCCATTGCGTTGGAGAACTTTGGTGTTTTAGGACGTCTACACACAAACCTCAGCCATACCTTGCAGCGTACCCGCCAACCTATCACCGTGCATTCAGCTTTTCACCTCGTCCCAAAGCATAATTCATAGAGCATAATAATTCATTCGCTATACCTTCACGGGAGTGCAATGGTGTGGGAGGTGCCCTCAACACCGCAACCGCACCTCAGAAACGTCGGAAGGATAATGACGGCGTTTCAACGTCAGTACGTCGCCTTACGCCTAGTACATCGGTCATATATTATATCGCATACGGTAGAGCGATGCGCATTACATGAGCAACCCATCGCATCGCATCGCAGCGAGAACCAGCGAGGCTTCTCCACGGGAAAACGAACGACACCGCGGTCCGATGCGCGAGAGACTAATCAAGTCAACTCATCACCTTCACGTATCAAGAAAGAGAAAGAAATTTACATTCACAGTCTATAGTAGTACTAACAGAGCACCCATCGTCTTCCTCCCAGCATTCCAATCGATCCCAACGCAGTGAAGGTGCGTAGTTAGTTGGCGACGCGGCCATCCACCTCGTCATCTAAGCAACCAAACAAGCAACCGTTAAAGCAACCATCCACCCCCTCAGAACATCTCCGTTATACCGTGCCATCGCATCGACCATCATCGTTCGCATGCACGCACGTCGTCGCTTGTCGGTGGACGTTGATTTAAAAAACACCCCCACCGGCCCACCGTCCCACAAAAACGGGCATGCAAGCCAACCGAAGGTCCGGCGCCGGATCGGGTCGGGTCGGGGTCCGGGTCCGAATCAGAGATTCACCCACTCACCGTATGTGAGTATGCGGGGGCCGGGTAGGGGTGGCCCGGGTCTAGGCGAAACAACTACCTACCTACTCCAACCTACAGTGACTGAACAAAAGTTTGAATAGTCCGTATGTAACCACGAAATTCACTCTCGCTTATATATTAAAAGTCACGCTATAGTATTAGTTTTTATAGGTGATGCCCGAGAGAATGATCGGGCTGTACCCCGACGGCTACCGAATGATCGACATCGTCATGTCATAGTACAGTAGGGATGCCAACACCAAAGACGGTATATCCGCTGCTCAACGGACGGCATCGTTTGGGGGAGAATCATTATTCTACGTTATCGTTCTCACAGCGGTTGTGCCGCGTGTCAGCCGCAAACTTCACGGACCCCATAACCGGGCTGTGATAGTATCAACTGATTCAATGTTATGTACTATATCATATAGATATAATATTTCTATAAGTATGCCTCCGAGCGACCGTGCCGAACACGTCCAGGCACGCTTTGGCTTGCAAAAGGAAAAAGACAGGATAGACGTCGCACAGATACCTATAAAGGCCCCGAGCCGATATCATTCACCACATAGAGTTACGCATACGGATTAGCAACGACGTCAGAAGGTTGACAGATCAGCAAGGAACGAGTTACGCATACAGATAGATTAGCAACGCCGTCAGAAGGTGAGCAGATCAGCAGCGACATCAGAAGGTTAACAGATGCTCGGTATGGTGGCATAGCCATCTGCTGGCGAGATCATGGCCGTTTGCTGGCGGACCGGGCTATATGTACCGGACCCAATACTCTTCTTGCTCGGGTGTAATGGCGGGTCCTCGCGTGGATCGCGGGACCGAGTGAAGCTGGTACGTATGTGGATCGCCGTACGTATTGCTGACGCATGGAAGATGGGCGGACATACAGCATTTGCATGCGCCCAAGCTCATATCGCACTTCCCGTTGCGCAGACGACAACGCATGCACCGAGAGGATCGTCCTCTGAAGGCGTTCAGACCCTTGTTTGCGATCAAGGCACGGATGTGTGCCTCTGTCGACTCCAGTACTTCCTGCGGAATACGCAGATTCCTCAGACGGGAAGGTCTGATCGTGATCGCGAAGTACAGAGGCAACGGTTCATTGCTTGGGATGGTGTCAGAGCGCTCTGGGCCTATCCGCCCATCGGAGTCATCGCTCATCAATTCCACCTGTTCGGAAGGAGGAGAGACATGATCAGCCCTTACCCTCTTCCGGCCCGGGCTGTGCATATCGCTGTCGTCATCGTAAATGTCTGATTGTTGTTTCGGCAAAATCCCAAGGTCGCCTTTGAAAGGGTCATTTTCCTCCAATTGCAGACTGAATCGCCGTCTATCCTCCGCCCTCCCCGAGACCGTTCGAAACGGGTTGGTGTCACAGGACTGGTCCCTGGACGCCGCCACTTCTTTCACGGCATCGAGTAGCTGAATGAGACGAGAGGCCACCTCCCGTTGCCCAAAACGCGCAGTTCGGATTCCCGGTGAAAACCTTCGGTCAACTCTTTCAGTTGACTTTTCAGCTCTAGAATTGGCTGGCGAGCAGCCTCAGTTGATTCGTTCATTTGGTTTCTCAGCTCCCGAGTTTCTCGTTGCTGAGCCTCAGTCAATTGGATTATTTGATCTCTCAGCTGTGCAATTCCGGTCTCCTGCTTTGCAGATTGCTGGCACGCCAACTTCCACTCACGCTCATGTTGCGCCCGGGCCAAGGACGACAGCATCCGATTCATGGACTCTTGGGACTGCTGCATCTTCAACAACGAGTCTTTGGTAGTCTCCATGTTTGATGAGAATCTGTCCGCTCGTTCCCCCATTTCTACTTTCCATATGTTGAGCAAATTCTCGTGTTCCTGCCGCTGCTTGTCGAGATCCGTCTGTGTACTTTGGACTGTGATGAAGGTGAGCAGGCGGGGACCATAACGACTACAGGTGAAGGTGTCAGAATTGAACAGTTGCGTCGAAATGACGTTTGCCCGTTCTTTCCGGATTACAAGCCCCTGCCGTCTGCAAACGGAGGGGCAGTCAGAGCAAGTATAATACACCCTCCTCGAAGAGAAAAAAAAACCGACAGCAGCTCTAGGAGCAAGTGGATTTATATTATAATGCTAACGAACGCAGCTATGGGAGCAAATAGAAGCGAGGCATTCTACCTATATGGTGGCAGTATACTAGAACATGTGAATGCAAGATGAGGATACCGGACGAAGACATCCTCGATCGGGCCTCAAGCGTCGAGGCTCGACGCCTACGCCAGCATCTCTTCTAATTGCTTCATCTTTTCCCTTATCCAGGTCTCTGTGTCCAAGTATAGTTGTCCCAACTCCAGAAATTTCGACACAATCTCTTTGCTGGCTTCATACGTCTCTTGCACCCCCTCTCTAAGCAGGTTCACTGTTAATGCGAGTGTATCACATTGCTGAGACTTGGCTTCCAGCTGCTCCTGTAATGACCCGATCAGGACTTTGTGTTCGCGGCATGCTTGCCGATTTGTATGCAGCAGCAGCAGCAATCCCTTTTGAGCATCGTGCTTGAGCTGAATCCGGTCTTCGAGAGCTTTGATTTGAAGCGCCTGGTCCTCCAACGTGCGGACCAGTTCAGCGATCAGCTTCTGCTGCTCGACCAAAGTGCTTTCATTTCCCTCGGAGCCACGGTCACCATGTTCTTCGGCCGGGTTCGTGTTCCTCGCATTGATGTCCATTGCACGCTGCTGTTCCGTAAGGTCAGTCATGGCCCTTCGCCCGCTTGAGTGCCATGTCATCTGTCCTTACCTCGTGATCAGCAGCCAGAGACGCAGTCGCCTTCTCCACCCCGTCGACTTGGGGATCGGTGCCGTGAATCTCTTGTTTCACAGAGCGGGCGTCCTGACAAAGCCTCTCCCCCATCTTGCTTGAACCATCAACGTCAATTTGCTTACTCTGCAACCACATCCTCAAGCATCAACCACGTACATCTTGCTATTGCACACGAGGTATGCCTTGAAGTGCTTAGTGTATTGCACGAGCAACACGGCGGAAAGAAGGGGAACAAAGATAATAGAACCAGAGGTTCTCTTTAAAAAAAAAGAGTGCGGTGTGGTGAGGAGAAAGAAGAAGAAAGGAAAAGAGATCAGGAAAGACATTTTGAAGCATTTGTGCGAGCCGTCTTCCTAACCGAATAGCCCATCGAGGAAGGCACGCTCTCTCCAGGCACCACCTCAACCGCCCACACATCCGACGTCATCGCGACCTGAGGCATCCCGTCGTTCGCTGCTTTGCCTTACCTCATCCATCGAGCAGGATAGGACTTGAAGCAAACGAGTCAATGGGCGTACCGCTTGCAGAGAAACAAGCTCCTCAGGCAGCTACGTACAAACCACCATCATAAGGTAGCAAATAAGCGTCCTCAGGCCAGCACACCCCACGACCTATCATCCGTCTCCCAAACCATCCATAACATCCGCGCTCGCTCTACCATCTCATCTCACCAGAGCCAGCAATAACACGGTAAGCTCCCCCCACCCGCTCACCATCCCGAATCCAATCGGCGAACCGCGCACACAGCCGCGAGATGTGGACGGACACACGGTACTGGAAGGTCGTGCGAGGGAAGACGAGTGCAGGACGAATGGAATAGAAAGAGAAGAAGGCGGAAGCAATGATATAGTGAGCTGATTCTTCTCACGACCATTTTCGATATGGCTATATGTACAGAAGCCCTAATCTCACATTCCACTTTTCCGAACATTTGAATCCTGTAATCCTCATCATAAACTCACTGGATACATATATACTCACGACTCCACCCCCTCCTCTTCTGAATTGCCCTGGCTTCTCCGTCGCCGGATATTGAGGACCAAGGGGGGATTATGTCTTCGTTGATTTGCGGAAGGTGGGGGGGAGCTCATATTTGCTCAGGACCAGACGCACATCCCGCACAATCGGGTGGTCTTGCGGTACGAGTCGCAGGGGGAAGGCTTTCGTCCAAGTATATTTGCTTGGGACCAGGCGCCCTTGTTATATTTGCTCAGGGCCAGGCACCACTGTTATATTTGCTCGGGACCAGGCACCACTGTTATATTTGCTCGGGACCAGGTGTCCTTAGCAGATTGACGTCCTTTCTCCATGTATATAGAATCGCAACCCGGGTTATAGAAAGGCACGGAGCTCTATCATGAAGAGCTCGACATGCAGCTTCGCTTCTCCGGTTCCGGGTGCGTGTAGGTATATTTCTCCCCACAGCCCCAAGATGGGGAGAGAGGAAAGATCTCACGGAGGAAAGCATCGGAGACCACCTGGCGCAGCAAGGCTGACGGTCGGATTACCTGGGAGGTGCATCCAAATGTCGACAGCATCATACTCGTCGACGTGCACGTAGTAAATGCAGATTACTACTATACTAAGGAGGATATCTTCTCTCAGTGCGACGGCAGTGCGGATCGGGCCATCGATCCTTTCATCGGAATATATGAGTCCTCGTGCGTCTTGGTCAAACCGCACGTGTTTGTTTCCCCGAAGTAGCTCAGGGCTCGGTCGAGGCGACTTCCGCGGTGCGCAGAAGCGACGGCATGAGGCGAACGTACTGCCAGTAGCTCGACACGCTAACCCAGCGAGTCTCTATCTCGCTGTAGCCGCGGTACGTATACGTCGAGGTGGGCATCGCATACGGTAGCCGCTGGATCGGCTCCTGCATCGCCGCTCAGTTTCGTTCGGTGACGCACTTCAGTGCGGTATTCTAAGGCCCCATCCATTCGACGAGGTCTTCCGGGGTGAACGTCGACTTGTACCGGCCCAGGTTGCGATTCAACACCTGCTCCCGGAACAGCTAGACGTGCGTGAACCCTTGATTCAGGAGGATATCCAAGCGGGCATAGTAGTGGAGCCAATGGGTCACCTCGGAATCCGTGACCGGCCTCTTCTGGACCTGGCTCCGGAAGGGAGGTTCTCATGATGTCCCGCTTGTGGAGGGTACTATTATATTCCTGCGCTTCGTGGAACAGGATTCGCCACGTATAGGCCTCGTCGAACTGATCATGGAGGATTTGTCCGGACCTGATTCCGATGTGTTGCGCCAAGCTTTCGATCCTTTCGCTGACGTCCTTCATCGTGAAGCTTTGCCTCGCCGAGAGCTCACGAAGGTCGATGGACCCTTGCGTGAACAGGGCCATGATGCCTGGGCTGATGTGCGTGGCGGTCTTCTGCGCGAACTTCATCATGCGCGTCGCAGCAGCGAGGGTCAGCTTTCGATATTCCTGGTTGGCAAACCATGCCACAAGCGGCAATGATATGGACGAGGAGGCTGTTACAGGCGAGGAAGAGCTCGTGGCTCGTGGGGGGGGCGCCGAGGGGAGCATTTATCAGATTCTCCCCTCGGAAGTGCCCTCCATTCATAATCATGAGTTATTTGAAAATATACTCAGGGAGGACAATAGATGAATTGTCCTTAGCCGTATCCGGGGGCTCAAGGCCCTCATGGGCTGATAGCACCGATGGGCCAGATGTTTAATCTGCCCTGTAGCTCTGGTTGGTAGTATAGGCTGACAATCGCCTGATATCCACGAAGACTATAGTCGGTTGCTCCATGCAGTGGCAGAGGGATTCCTCGTCTCCGATGTGCACACCGGTTTACGCTGGCGATCATCGAAAGCGAGCACACGAACAACGCATAAATCTTGCGACTACCGAGACCCATCAGAGCGCGGGTCACGCTGGCTTGCGACGCCTCGTTAAGGAACGAGGCACCCGAAGTGAACCCAAGACTCTCGACCTGGAGCACGCTGGAAAGGGCTCCTAAGCAGAGCTTGGTGGATTCGAGAATGCATGTCCTGACGACCCGCAGCGCTCTGGCGTACTCCATGCCTCCACGACCGGTGACACCATCCGTTGGCCCCGCGGCAAGGACGTCGCAGATGTGGCGTTCCGCCAGGGTGCCATCTTTCCCGTGTGCGCGAATCCAGGGCTCGCGTTTTGCGGAAAGAGACACGCCAACGGACAGCGAATCGAAACGACGGTCCTTGATCTCCATTTCCAGCTCGGTCTCGGTGTCATGTCGTGAGCTGGACGGGCCGCCGGCGGAAGAAGGACCAGCTGCGGAGGAAACGTCGCGGTGAGCCCGCTTGGATGTTCCCGGACCACGGCCGTCGTCGTCGGACGAATCCGGCAGCGGCGGGGGAGTGTTGCCCGTGTCGGCGAGCGAACTCGGACAAAGGCGGGTCAACCTATCGAGCAACTCTTCACGGATGTCTTCATAATCGTCGAAGAGGGCAGATTCCACGCAGCGGATGTACGCATGAGCTGCAGCCGTGGTCGCTGCGTGGGTTTGGGTGGTGTACAGAACCTTGACGCCGACGATCAACAGCGCGATCATGATGCGCACCAACAACGTGGTCTTGCCGGTCCCCGGGAAACCTTCGATCAAGGCCACCCGCCCCTTGACGGGACGGAGGATGCCTTTGAATGCCGCCGCTTGGCTGTCGGTCAGGTCATGCAGCAACGTCTGGACGACGGCGATGCGACGTCGCAGCTCGTCCGGGCGGTGAAGTCCACGGTTCCAGAATTCGGCGACGTAGTCGGATGACACGAGGCGTTTGTCCATCGCACCGCAAAGGACGTCCGTCCAAAAGTCATGGTGTGAACAAACCCGATCGAGCGCCTCGATTTCACGATCCAACTCGGCAACCGCTTCGAGAATCTCCACCGAGACATCGTAGGGGCCCCGATCGATGGGAAGCGACGCCGTCGGGCCGCCGGGAATGGTGACTTGCCTGGCCAGGACGAGCATGTCAAAGGCGAAAGCGGGGAGGCTCGCCATCGTCCGGACGTGGCCTCCCAGGAGAAGGGGACAAAGCCCGAGCAGATCAGTTCACCAAGGGCAGACATCAACGGCGGCCACGGTTGCGATCAGAGCGACGAGGGGTGCCGGGGCCACAGACTCAGGAACAACAGGATGTGTTGACAGTGCCGCATCCATGATGCCTTCAGTTGCCCGGTTGCGGTCGGTACCATGGCGAGCACGCAGGTCCAAACGACGAATGGGATCAATATGGCCGAGCAGACGCATCCGACGCTGCAAATTGGGCGGAGTTCGGGAAACGAATCCGCACCGTGGTACCATCTTAGATGGTGGTTCTGGGTCCGAAACTCCGGCAGTTTGATTTGATGGAGACGGAATAGAAACCCCTTCGTTCCGGACGGACGTGGGCCCGGAACCGACTTTCTGGGTTGAACAGCCCTCGAAGCTGTTCCGCATGATAATGCTTGGTGTAGAGCTGTGAGGCATGTAGATATTCTCCAGCGTGGTGGCATTATCCGCTCTAGGTACATTGACGAAGAGCGGTCCACACACGACCGTGTCCGGCATGGGCTAGCCATGGGAGAAAAGCTAGTGTCCCCGTGGTCTCGACGAAGTTTGCGAATCTTTTGACTTGTGCATCAGCGAGATCGCGGGGGTCTAGGCCGTGGTAGCAAACTGAGCGGGGATAGGGGTATCCCCTGGTTGTTGTGTAGCGGAAGGCTTCCACCTGAATGTAACGGTTCATGATCGCAATGCTCCGTTCTTCGGGGTCCGTCCGAATGAACACGCGGACGTCGCTAGTGTACTATGCGTTGGCCAGCGTCTGGCGTAGCCTTGCGGGCTCGCCCTGGAGGGGACCGTCCGCCACGTCAAACCAACGCGGTTGCACATCCACCGTGAACTTGAGCATATATATGTAATGCGGAGCATACTCATGGTGCTGTCTAGCACAATAGGTGCATTTTTTGACCACGACATTGCCCTTAAAGACAAGATCACATGCATCAGCCTCATGCCACCTCTTGATATACCTCGCATAAGAATGGACGGACAGAGGCTCAGTGATCGCTTGCGACCGAGGGGCGAGGGGCGTGCGCGCAGGCTGCGATTTGAATGTGTTGAAGCCGGGAAGAATCAAATTCTCACCGCCGGGGATACGCGGTGGAGCCGCCAGCCGTGTCACGGTGGCCTGCCCGTTGAGGCAAGTGTCCGGATTGACCAGCATGGAGCACGGTGCATCTTCAAAGTGGGATTCGAAGAAGGAAAACCAGTACAATTGCTGCTCTTCCACGCAATGTTACTCGTGTGAGCGTCGTGGTCAAACCTTCCGAAGAGTTCTGTGGCCTGACCTTGCAGCTGCACGGCGATCACACAGTAGAGGCGTCGGGGTTTCGGAGTATCTTTGTCTGGTCTGTCCCGTCCGAAATGCCCACGAAGCGCAGCGGGGAGGCGTGGCCAGGAAGGGGTGGGCGTCTGGGATCATCTCCATCTCCTACCTAAACATTAGTAACAGTTAGGAAGGAAGAGTTAATAAGTGCTTACGTCCTGCATTACCACCACCAAAGCCTGAGGCCACGCAGCCTAGGCCGGAAAAGACAAGAGCCATGCTTGCTTGATTATATTACTTGGTTATCTGATAGGAAAGTTTGGAGAGAGGAATTGCTGGAAGCTGGTTTACCAGCCATGATTCCCGCTTTTGGATGACTTTCTTTCAGCGTTTCAATGGCCGTGACGAAGAATGTTATATATCGACCTGTACCCCAGCGAGATGACGGGAGTCCAGGCTGAAGAACATGTTCGAGGGGGGTTCGAGTGATGTTGGTATGACGGAAGGCGTCCCTGAAGAGTTGTAAGCATGCGTAAACCAAGCGGGCTCGACGAGCTTACCAGTACACACGAGTGCCGGGCGCGAGAGCAATAGGTGCAGTTCTTGACCAACCGGAAATCCTCAGTGGCCTCACACCAGTCGACCATCACATCACAAACAGGACCGTGAGGGGAGGTGGAGTCAGTGGCGCCACGTTTTACGCAGCGCTGACAGATGGAGCGGCGAGGAAGCTGCTCATCATCATACCCAGCACGCTCACCGGTCCACTGGACTCGCGTAGTCAGTACATGCGAAAAAGCCGCGAACGGTCAGCGTATAGGAAGAGAGACTCACACAAGGCTCCATGGATAACGTCTGCTTGGCGCAATCATGATGGTGATGCTCCGTCCCTCTGGGTCCGTCCGCCTACACACTCCGGACGTGGGTATAATGGGTGACCGCATTCGTGCTCCCACAGGAGGGAGGTTGGGGGCAGATTGCCCCAAGTAAGTGATGCCTATATATAGGACGCCGGGCTGTCGAGTCGAGTCTCCCAACAAGTCCGGTCCGGTATATCCTTTGCGAGGCACACGAATTGCATACCTTTCAGGAACATCGGATTCACCAGCACAGCTCCATGGCTAAGAACTAGCTGGCGAGAGCAGCACCGCTGAGGAAGGCATGGTAACGGATAATCGAAGTCCATGCCTCTGGCGGACAGGGTGCTGTGAGCAACGCGCGGATTGACTGGTTTGATCTCGCTTGATGCGTTGCTTCTCCCAAAAGGGGTTTTTTCAGTAAGGTCATATTTGCCTAGAACCAGGCGCCCGATGGGGTACTGTCATTGCCATATCTATCGGGTAAGGCCGTTAGAATAAAAGTCCGGCCTCAACTGTTCGGTATCGGCACTTGGCTTTCCTCCCTGGACTCCCAGGGGATCCTAAAGCCTAGCTGTGCTATTCCGAGCAATCTAAATCGGTCCAAGGTCTCAACAAGGCGAGCCATTCCTTTCTGAATCTCTTCTATATAAATATCGGTTCTCGCAAACGGGAAGCCCCAGCCGTGGAGTCGCTTTTCTGATCAGCAGCGAACAGCCCCTTAGAGGGCAGAGAACTGAGCACTGTTTGTCCGTGGAAGGGCAAAACCTCTGCTGTCTACACCGACAGGGCAGGCAAATAGGCGTGAGAAGAGGATATAGTTCCTGGGATAGAGTAGTTAGAGATTGTGAAATAATTATTAGCAGAGTGAACTGGGCTTACCTGAGAGTCGTATCTTCGTCAGACCCCGGAGCGCTTCTGATATATGGATTGTCCTTGGATTATCCTTGGGTGCTACTGAAGGTTGGGTCGATGGTGTAGCCGCCTGCCTGATAGATAAGGAAGACCAGCTCTCCGGATGTTGTTGTTGTGTGCCTGCTTGTGAGTTGTTGTTCTTGCTGTCGTTGTCCTTTTCCCCTTTTTTTTCTATTCTTCATTTTCCTCTTCAATTCTCCTCTCTCTGTCTCTTTTTCTTCTTTTAAATCTGTTTCTGCTTTTTTTTTCATTTTTTTTTTTTTTTTTTTTTTTGTCTTTTACTTCCTTTTTTGGTTTTTTCCTCCACTCTCACCCTTCTCCAGCAATAAACCACAGTAACCAGCCTAATGTAATATCCAGCTACACTGTTCTAAGTCTATCCACCATCGTCAGTGCTGAAGCCTCATTCACACTATCATGAGAAGGCTCACCTTGAAAGAGTTTAATATGAAAGTAAGCTGTTAACCACAAGAACAGTCATTCTCCAACTTCTCAGACCTATCACAGTTAGTCACAGTCTTGATCCATTTTCACCAAGTATTATTATACCTTTGAAATGAATCTTCATCAAGCAATATATGACCCAGCAAGTTGCCAGTGAGGAAGGCTTACTGCCCAAACCGCCCAATCCGACCATGTATGTTGAGAGCGGACATAATGTGAACCGATGTGAAGGCGTTAGTCCAGCTAATAACATCCTCTAAAGCCGTCCACTCGCAGGAAGCACAAGCGCGCTCACAAAAGCCGGCGGTGCGTACGACATTGCCGAAATTCCCGTGAGGGCTGTGTAGGCAATGGACTTGGAAGTCGCAGTACCTATGAATCGACAGCTGTGTGTGGAAGTGGTGGGCAAGGAGTCGTAGTAGTTGAGCGATCGCATGCTGAAGTAGGAGTGAGAGCAGTGATGGCAGCGCAGTAAGTGAGTAAGCCATCCAGACCGGTCAACCAGAGAGTTCAGCCAGCTAGCTTCCAGTCTATGAGTTGAAGTGCAGTGTTAGTCTAGGTCTGGCATACCAAGCAGTCCAGCCGCCAGGCAGTCAGAGCCAAAAAAGAAGGACAGCAACAGAGGCAGAGTACAGAAGCGAAGAGAAGATACCGAGAGACCAAGAAGAAGCAGCAGAAAAGTGAGGGGGGAGGGCCCCTTTTATGGAGCTTCCTCCCCCCCTTACCCCGCCTTCGGACACGGGGGCAGTGCGACGAAAAGACCGGTGACGAGAGAAAGGCGGAAGGCAGATTTGGTTTTGCATTTATCCGGCCGTGATGTGTCATTTCCCGCCATTGAGTCAATACCAACACACCGCACCCACAGCTGTCATTGTCGTGTTGGGCGTGTCGGGCGTTTCGGGCGTACAGACACACGGGAAGCAGCCCAGACCCGCCGGGCCGCTTCGTTTGAACCGGTGGCCTGTTCTGCTGTCATCTATCGTCGGCGGGGACAATAGGTAGACTGATACGGTTGAATAAGGGAGATTGAGTATCTCTGTCCGATGACATGTAATCTGCAGCAGACCGCTCGCAGGCAGTAATGAGCGGGTAACCAGCAGAGCGGTGTCCTGCATCACAGCACGTTTTCAGGCACCGAGACAGAGGAAGTGGCCCAGAACCCGGGAGCCTGGCATTCTGTCCGACTGTTCATCTGTCTTTGATGGCGTGCGAATTGCAACAGACCGCTCGTTGGCAACAATGAGCGGGCAACAGGTACAATGGTATTGTGTCCGGTGTATCACCCTCAGGCACAGCTGTCCAAAACCCGGTTCGGGCGATGGGCATGCTGTCCGCTCATCGAACTGTTCCGCGGTCCCATCGATCTCAGCATGCCGAATCAACCGGCACCGTTGGATTCCGTGCTCCTCGCAATAGAGCGGTGTCGTGTGCCATGTATCGCTTTCAGGCATCAAGCCAAATGAAGGCGGGAGACAGTCCAGAGCCCGACCCCCCGGTGGGAGATTGCCATGCGGTCTGTCTATCTGTCTGTCTGTCTGTTCATCCGTCCCGCGCGTTCCCGGCACGATCAAACGCGAGATTGAATGGCGTAGGCTGATAAGATCCGAATTACAACAGACCGCTCGTGGGCGACAGTAAACATAGCGGTGTCCTGTGCAGGCATCCCGGCCGAGGAGGACGGCGATCCAGAACCGGGGAACGAGCGTACTGTCGATTTCATGAGCGGTGATGAACGGGTAGCAAGCACAGCAGGATCGTGTGTCATATGCGCGTATCATCTCCAGGCACCAAGACAGAGGAGGACAGCGGTTCAGAACCCGGCTCGGGAGATTGCCATGCTGTCCGCCCGTCTGTCTATCTATCTGGCAGCCCTGTTGAGGTCAGCTTGTCAAGTTGTGAACAGTTCTACCCGATGATGTGCGAAGTACAGCACAGCGGTGTCGTGTATCCCATGTCATGTATCATATCCAGACACCCAGCCAGAGGAAAGCGGGCAGTGGTCCAGAGCCCGGCCTGGTAAATTACTATGCTGTCAAGCCAAACCGCTCGACCCGATGACGTGCGAAATCGCAGTAACAGACCGCTCGTTGGGTAATAGGCCTAGCGACGTTGTATCCGTATATCGCATGTCGTCTTCAGCCCCGGCATCCAGACGGAGGGTGGCGGTCCAGAGCTTAGCCCAGGAGATCGCCATGTTGTCGGTCTGTCTGTCCGCCCGTCTATGTGGTATCCCCGCGGTCCCGATAAGCTCATCGTGTTGAATAGCTCGACCCAATGACGTGCGAAGCCCAACAAAGACCGCTCATAAGCGGGAATAAGCGGGTCATATAGAAGGATAGCGGTATCGGGTATCGTGCATCATCTCCAGGCATCAAGGCAGAGGAAGGCGAGGAGGCGGTCCAGAGCCCGGCCCGGGGCATTGCGGGAATAGACAGAGAGAGGGGGAAGAAAGGGATGGATATCCTGTTTGACGACCACGCTTCGCGATCCGAACACGGTATCGCACAGCGCGTCACAGCACGGCACAGTATGGGTGCGAAACTCCACTCCTAGAATAACTGGGAGAAAAGAAAAACGGATAAGGACTTTGATCTTGTATACATGGAAGGTCTTTTCTCTTTTTGTTTTTCTCATAGAAAGAATTGAAAATGACCATCGAGCCGTCACGCTGTAGTTGAGGACAAAGGAAACAGACGAGGGAGTGGCTATGTATGCGTGCATATAGGAGTGGCTGCCACGCATGGCTCACAGCCTGACGAAGGTAGGAAAAAGAACTCTCGTATTTCTCTTTCCTTTCATCTTACATCAACAAATCCGATCTTTACAGTACTCCGCCGTGTCGTCGCCGCATTTCCCATCGCCCTTTCACGTCGAAGCAATGCGAATGCCAACCAACGGTCGGCCATTTAAGGTACTTGCTTACCTTATCCACGGGCATATTGCTAGGATATTATCTTACCTATTATAGGCATATACAGCATGCGTCGAGGATGCAGAGGCAATCCGGAGAATCTGTGGAGGGGAAGGGGATAAGACGACGGATCAACGTACCTACCTACCTACCTACCTCTTTGCGTCGTCTTTCATCTATCATCTATCATCCATCATCTGTCATCTATCAGCAAGAACCTTACCTTACCTTATCCAAGAGAAAAAGAGAGAAAAAAAAAGCGGGTAGCTGTCCGTCCGTTCAAGCCCGATGGCATGGCAATGGCATAGTCTCTCTCTCTTTCTTCCCATCACCAACCGGCAGCCAGACGCAAAAGGTCCCCAGCACACACGCTCCAAGAAGCGCAAGACGCCATCAGCCTCCCGAAGAAGCGTGAAAACCCCAGATACCGTAGCGGCTTTCCTATCCCATCCTCCTATAGCCTCGGGGCTACGCGCAGCAGGCGAGAGGCGGGAACGACAGGGCGTGAGAGGAGTGAGCAACAGCGCGACTTCGCCAATGAGGTTGAAGATGGGATGGAGAGAGCGATGAGCGTGGAGCTTCTTTCTGGGGTGGGGAGAGGCGGTGGCGCGCTGGCTTTCATCTCCGGCCCGGTCGGCGGGGTCCTTGACCTTGACCGTGTGTCTGAGCGGGCGAGAGGGGAGGAGGAGGAGGGGGCGGTCTGGACTCGGACTCGGACTGGAACTCGGACTGGACTTGCTGGACTGGGCACTGGACGAAGTGGGATGGGATGGATGGGGGGGGGGTTGATGATCATCCTCCTTCCNNCCCCTTTCCCCCCCCCCCCCCCCCCCCCAAGAGAAGCGTGTATCAGCCCGGCTCTTCGTTGTGGTTCGTTCGTTCGATCGGCCCGGATCGATCGGTTAGTGAGGGCGAGGACGAAGAAAAGAAAAAGAAGGATGACGATAGGCCGTACAACAGGAATGCTGGTGGCTGGTTGCTGGATCGGGGTTGGTCGCGGTGAAGTTGGAAAGGAAAGTCCAGAAGAGGGGGGACCAATTTATCTGAAACGCTGGGAGGGGAGAATCCTCGCTACGAGGTACCCCGGTAACGCCTGGGATCACAATCCCGGTCAGGGCCTCGAGGCCGCCATGTCCGGCTGCTGGAGTGGATGTATAACGTCCCGTGGCCGGAGTGGTCCGCTCGCTTGAAGCTCGGAGGACGGTTGTCTGTCTTGCTTCCTTATAAGGGCAGGTCTTGACGGGATGCGATGAAGTCAGTAGGAAAGAGGAAATACAAGAGGCCCTTCGCAGCAGGCTATAACACTGAACGAAAAGAAGAAGAGAAAAAAACCTCATTTCACCTTCGAACTCACAGGTTGCGGTGAAGAAGTGCGCGCGAGCGGTCGCCAAAGGACCGGACCCTAGATCCTGGGAGGAAATGGGCCTATATCAGGATCGTGATATAGGCGGGATTTTTTCCGTCTTCTCTTCTTCTTCCTTTTCTCTTCCGATCGACGTACATACGCGTGGATTCCTTGAGGTGAAAGCGGTCGGTGATTGGAGAGTGATCCGTTGTTGGACAGGACCGGAACTATCTTGACACGTTTCTTGAGGTTGGAGGTCGTGGACGTGAAGATGGACGTCTGTAGCTGGAGCCTCAGGCTTCCAGAGCGTCTCGGTGCCTGACCGCCTCACCTCCTGTTTGCAGTCTTTGCATCGCCGAACGGCATATGCCGTCATCCAGAACAGACAGAGATGCATCGTCGCATCTATACAAGCTTGATACTATGTTCACAGAAAGAGGAAGAGAGAAGAAGTGCAAGGTAACCAGAACGTCCGTCCCGTCCGTCCATTCTCCGCGGCCTCCCGCTCCACACCTCACTGCACCTCGGGCCCCACCTGACTAACGCAGGTACGAACGGACCTGAACGGACAATGGGGCACCCGACGGGGGCCCGGGCGTTCGCCAGCCCCCGCCGCCCGCGCGCGGAGGAAACCACCTCTTCCGGCTTAACTCAGGGGTAAACCTAAGAGTGACAACCTTACCCATGCGCTTGCCGTCGTTCTGTGAACGAGCGGAGATGAAACACTTACAGCCTGTCTGTCTGTCTGGTGGATGTCTGTCATCGTGGGTGGGTTCTTTCCGACGACCCCCACGCCCTTTCTTTGCGCTCGCCTTAGGGTGGAAGGTCGAGGAAAGTCATGTTGGTTGGCGAGAGGACGGGGAGCGAAGGAGAGGAATTGCAGCTGGTATTTGAGATGCGTGTATGCGTGCTCTACATACATGGCGAGGCGTGAGGGCAGGTAGGCGGAAACGCATAGGGAATACACTAAGCCTGTGAATGCTCCGGACAAATCTCTATCCCGATCTATCATGTCCAGACACCTCCCCGTACCTTCTATTGTCACGACGCATATATACATACATACACATCCCTATAACCTCTACAATATACATCTAAGCACAGCCAGTCCCAGCCAATCACAGCCTGGGCAGGAAACACGACCAGGTGGCCACACGGGAACGAGGTATGGCACGAAAGGGCTGGAGGCGCGCGTTTATATAAGCCTCGCTTTTGGACGGCAGAACAGAGGAACGTATGCGGTGTAACCGTCAGCAAGTGATGGTCCTTTGGGGTTTAAGCGCCCGGACGGGAGAAGAGCTGAACAAGAATGAAGAAAACGTGGTTTCCCCCTTCCACAAGAAGCCAGCCTCAGGCTGGTGTGTAACCATGCGGGAGAAAGATGTCCTTTCGCGGAGTAGGAAGAAGGGAAGATAGGTACTGTAGAAAAAAAGGGAAAGATGGAAGAACGATCTGAAACAGCCCTCCTCTTTCTCTCTTTCTCATCCTGCCCTTCCTGTTTCTTAAGCCCTGTGTATATTGTCCCGTCCACTCCCACCCCACTGCCCAGCGCAGATATCCGAATAAGGAAGGGGTGAAATTGCGATGGCTAGCTGGATCGGAGCGAGAAGCGGCTTTTCCCTTCCTTCTCTATTTCTTTTTTTAGTTTTTGACTCTTAGCCGGATGAGGATGAAGAAGAGAATCAGGATGCCTCCTTCAGGAAAAACAGCAAAGGTGAAGCAAGTTTCAGGCCGATGATCAAACGGTAGGGTTGGGGGAGGGGGGTTGAGATGTGTGACAGACAGGCTTGAAGACAGCCCAGCCCAGGCAGGCCCGTCGCCGGCCGACAGCTAGCCGATGGACGCCCTCGGTGGCTTCGGTGGCTTCGATGATTGCTTGATGGGACTCTGCTTGCCCGCCTCTCTTTCCGGCTGTTGGTTAGCATGGAGGAGGACATGCATGTGCATTCGGGTGGGGAACTTCTCGGACTCCGTCAATGGCTCTCTCAGGTGAGAATGAGACGAGAGATCTGAGGCGTGTGGGGGGCGGGGCGGTTCGTGGAAGGCTGGTATGTGATGGACATTGTGATGTTCGGCTTTTCGCCTGTGTATTGTGTATCCGTAGATGTCGGTGTACGACGTCAGGTTATTTGGTTTATAGATGAGGTTTGGTGGGCGTGGTGGTGATGTCGTCGGCGATGCGGACATAGGAGTAGATGCCTCAGGCGTCAACTCCCTTCTCAACATCCCACTCCCTTTTCTCACCATGTACTGCTGCTGCTAGCCACCTACATCCTCTTCAATACCTACTCCTTACCTACGGACGCAGGAGGTATTTACATACATAAACTCTAGGTAGCGAACCTAAAAAGCCATGCAGGCCATGCGTGCTGAACGAACGGACGTTGAAACCAAACCCATTCGAGCTCGTTTTCCGAAAGAGCGAGCGCACGGCGCAGGACGCATGGTGCACGGCGCACGGCGCATCCCCAGGTTTCTTGCTTGCACTGTCTATCAAGGGAGATGGGCGAGATGGGCGAGATGCCGCAGCGGCAACGGACGAACTGTTCAAGTGGAAGTGGCTCGTTCATATGAGAGGGACGGGGAATGGGGAGATGGGTTTGGGTTGAGGTTGAGATGGATGCGGTAAATAAGCGTTGTTTGAAGGGAAGGATGAGGATGTCTTGCACGCTCGATGAACACCGTCTATCATGAATCTCCCATCCCGTCCTGTCCGCGAACATACAGACAAGCCTCCATCTCCAGTCTCCCATTTCGAGAGAGTGGAGAGAGACAACCCTAAAGACACACTGGAACAATCCACATACAGCCCGTAGCGAAGTCCCTCGCTCGCTCATTCCGGAGCGTTCTTCCCAATCGGGTAACCGAAGCAAGATTGCGCTCTCTCATGCAACCGGCGGGGCGAAGAGAGAGGCTGGACGTCGATCGTCGTCTCTCTCTCTCTCTCTCTCTCTCCTTTCCTGGCTGTGAACGTTGATCCTATCTGAGGTATCCCCCTTGCGCGTTACCTTGGCAGTCTAACTCAGAGCACCGCTGAGCCGACCAATCAGATGTTGTCCTTGATGCGTAAATCAAGCTTCTTTATGTATGTATATTCTACCTAATAGCCACGTCGGTTTCACCGCCACTGAGAGGCAGGGGAAGAGAAGAGAAGCGAAGTGGCTCCCCGTCCGCTTGCTCTCGCATCTCGTATCTCACGTCTTATATCGCGCCAGTATGTAATCAGGTACGGTACGGTATAATGCCGAACGGGGATGGAGGACGGGGCGGGAGCGCAAGGCGGCGTCTGGACGGACGAGTGCGCAAGTGCGCAAGTGGGAGGGAGGCAGCGCATGCTCAGTGCGGTACCTCAGTGCGATTCGTGCGTGCGTGCGGTGAGCAGTGAGCAGTGAGCAACCTGGAGACCAGGGGTGGGTGGGTGGGTTGGTGGGCGCAGAGTGGGATGGCGGATGAGGGATGAGGATGGAAAGGGGGGGCTTGAGAGGTGGAGGTCAGGTCCGGGTCTTGGCTTTTTGATGGGCGGAGATGGGACGGCGATGGGTGATGGGTGATGGATGGGCGGTGGTGGTGCGCGCGCTCGCTGCAGTGATTGCTGGTTGGCACAGGCTTTGCGGCTAAGAGGTGAACTAATGAGTGACGATTTCCTTCGTCGTCCAGGCGAGTGAGGGAGGGAGGGAGAGGAAGAAGAGAGAGAGCTGGTGTGAGTGAGAGGTCCGAAGGCCAGAAATAGATGCATGCCTCAGGAGACGAAGACCGTCCTCAAACCCGAGCGGGCGACTAAAATCGGCTAATCTCCTGTTTCACCACACGGTCCGACAGCTAAAGGACAGCGGTGCCCCTACCACACCCCCTTACCCTTCCGCTTTCCCACCCCCCCGCCCAACCCCCCTTCCAAGCTTCTCAAACCCCCCCCGAGGGACGTCGTTTCGTGTTCGACTGGCAGACTACGGACTACCTACCCCCATACCCATTCACACACCCACGCACACGCCTGGCCAGCCCATCCGTCCGTTCACCTCCCGGCAGCTTCGATATAGCTCCCCTTTTACTCTCTTACTCTCTTACTCTCCCCTTCTCCCTCTCTTACTCTCTCCCTCACACTCACACTCCCACCCTCTCTTCTTTCCCCCATCCCGAGACTCGTTTGCAACGCACACCCGAGGCAGGCCCTCGTCCCATTCTTCACCGTGTCGTCTCCGCCCGCGGCGTCCGACTCTCACCTCCCTCTCAAACCACTCGCTGGCTTGATTATTCCCTTCGCTCTCGACGCTCGACGCTTCACGCCGCTACAATCCGCTGCACTGGCTGCATTCATTGCCTGGCTCACCCCATCATCATCATCATCCTGCCATTTCCCCCATTCCCCCTTCCGTTCGTTTCTCATCCTGCTTGGCTCGACCACGACGGGCACCATCCACCACCGCCGAGACGATAGACTCGTCTTGCACCTCCGCTCAGCAGCAGCAGCAGTATCCGTAGCAGCAGCAGTAGCAGCATGTATTCCAATCCGCATGGCGCGATGCCCCCGCCGCAATCGCGATCCGTCGCCCCCGAAACATTCCTGCTCGATCAGGACGCCCAACAAAGCCTCCCGCCCGACTCCATCGTCGCACTCCAACAGGTTGACAACCGTAAGTCTCCCGTCATCATCGTCACCATCACCTTCATCATCATCATCATATCATCCCTCTGCCCGCCCGAACTTCCCGCCTCCCGCCTGCAGGTCCCCGCCGCTTTCCGCTCCCGGGATCGACCGCATCGACTGACCACCCTGCCCAGTCAAGTACTTCCTCATCTCCGCCCCCGTCGACTGGCAACCGGATCAGTACATCCGCCGATTCCTCCTGCCCACCGGCGAATACGTCTCCTGTGTCCTCTGGTACGTCGTCCTCGGTCCTCCCGACACGCGTCGATTCGGACCCTCCCCGTTGCCCCTCATCGCGCGTCGCGATCTGCAGATCATCAGACCCTAACGACCTACACGCAGGAACAACCTCTTCCACATTTCCGGCACCGACATCGTGCGATGCCTGTCCTTCCGCTTCCACGCCTTCGGTCGGCCGGTGAAAAATGCGAAGAAGTTCGAGGAGGGCATCTTCTCCGACCTGCGCAACCTGAAGTCCGGCACCGATGCGACGCTAGAAGAGCCGAAAAGCCCGTTTCTCGATTTCCTGTACAAAAATAATTGCATTCGCACGCAGAAGAAGCAGAAGGTCTTCTACTGGTACAGCGTGCCGCATGACCGCCTCTTCCTCGACGCTCTGGAGCGCGATTTGAAGAGGGAAAAGATGGGCCAGGAGGCCACCACGGTCGCCGTCAACGAGCCCGCCCTGTCCTTCGAATTCGACTCGTCCCAATCCCTCTTCGAGCAGCTCACCAAGGCTCAGCAAACCAGCTCGTCCTCGTTCAACGCGAACGTGCAGAATTACTCGCAATCCACCTCCCCCGTCATGCGCGCCATGGACTCGATGCCCCCGCCGCCCCTCCTCCCTCCGACCATGGCGCCGCCGGCGACGGAGGATGCGCTGCACAGCATGAGCGCCTATCATCACATGTCCATGGCCCCTTCTCCGAGCAACCTCCTCGTCAAGACGCGCGAGCGAGATTACATGCAGTATGATCGCAACGGCATTCCCTTGTCGCAGGTCCATCAGCGCCACAGCTCGATGCCTGCGTACATGGAATACTCCCCCGCGCCGTCGTTCGTCTCCTCGCATTACGAGGACTACTCCACCCGCGGCATGTCCTTCGAGCCCATCACTCCTCCGCAGCAGAACCTCGGTCTCGGCTCCGAACCGGCGTACATTGCGAACGAGGAGACGGGCTTGTACACCGCCATCCCCGACATCGGCCTCTCCGCCAGCTTCAACCCGCTGATGCAGCTCGGCCACGCCAGTCTCGGCGGTCCGCAATATTCCAGCATCCCGCGCACCTTTCCCTCCAACAACATCTACTCCGTCATCGAAGGCTCGCCCACCTATAAGCAGCGGCGACGACGGTCGTCCCTGTCCACCGGCATCGCCGCCGCCGTGACCGCCACGGGTAACGCGCACGCCGTGCACCGCCCCAGCGACCTCCGCCGATCCATGTCCGCGTCGGTCGTGCCCGTGCAGGAGGTGGACGAGTCGACCAACCATTCCCCGCAAAGCCTGCAGAACTACCAGCCGGAACCCAAGGCGACCGTCGACCACTCGCGACACGCCACCCCGGCCGGTGACAGTCCTGTCCAGCAGCCGCTCAACGCGATGCCTCCGGACGACCTGAGCGTGCTGACCAATGGCGGCGACTACCCGGAACACACGCTGCAGCATCCCTCCGTGACCCGCACGGCGGGTGGGCCGGGCGCCTTCCGCCGGGCGCGCAGCGCCACCATGATGGAGCTCGGCCCGTACCCGACCAAGTCGCATTCCTGCCCGATCCCGACGTGTGGTCGTCTGTTTAAGAGGTTGGAACACCTCAAGAGGTAAGCGCCCGCCCCCCGCCCTCCGACGCGTTATTTTTAGCGGAGGCTGATCCGGAAGCGCTTAGGCACGTGCGCACGCACACCCAGGAGCGGCCCTACGTCTGCAACCAATGCAACAAGGCCTTCTCGCGGTCGGACAACCTCGCGCAGTAAGTGATCGCGTCGCAGCAGCCGCCGAGCTTTCCCGCTAATCTTGTCTGCAGGCACCGTCGCACCCATGAAATCAAGGACGGCGAACCAATGGGCAACTACAGCGAGGAGGACCTCAACGAGGAGGAGGACGGCCTGGCCGGCGCGCTCGAGGGCGAATCCCCGGGCTCGGAGCACCACTACAACGGCCTCGCCGGCAACGGCCTCAGCATCCCGACGACGATCCCGGAGATGTCGGACGCCCTCAACGGCGGCGTGTCCACCAGCATCAGCATGGGCCCGCCGCCGCCGATGATCACCGCGAACCCGTACTGAGTGGTGCACCGACTCATCACCACCATCATCATCACCACAAAAGCAACGACTGTCTGTGACCTCGTCACATGATTCTTCTTCAGCCCGGCGTGTCCCTTCTTCCTCTTTTTTTCCCTCACAATCATATATCGATCTCTATATATATCCATCCCGCCCCCATCTTAGACCGGTGTCGTGTCGTGTCGCGTTTTTTTTCCGCCGCTGTTGCATGCATGCTTCACCATCGACTACCCCCCCCCCCCCTTCCCACTTCGCTTTCTTTCTTTCTTTCTTCTTTTTTTTTCTCTTCGTCATGGTGGCGGGGTTGTCGGTCGGGGAAGTTTTTCTGTGGCTGTTGTTGGCTTTCGCTTCGGGAGCTTTTTTTTTTTCTCATTTGGGCTTGGTATTTTGTGGAAGGGGGTTGGGATATAGCTATCAAGGGGAACTATGTACTAGGCAAGGGATTGGGAGATGAGAGACACGGGAGACACGGGAGACAGGAGGTACGGGAAGCATGGGAGGCTACCATACCATCACCACCATCACCACCACCACCATCGCCATCATCATCATATGTCCAGATAGGCAAGGCTCTCACGACGCCCATGATCTTTTTTTTTCTTTCTCTATTACCTTCTCCTTTTTTCACTTTTTTTTAGTTTACTTTACTTATTCTTTTTTTTTTTTTTTTTTCTGTTTTTTGTGTGGTACATTCACAGATTCAAAGGAAAGAGATTCTTTTATTGCCTTTTTTTTTCTTCGTGCTGATGCCTCCCTTTGGCTTTCTCCTCGCACCCGTTGCACGCATACAGATATATATCCGTTTTATTTGTCTCGGCGTGGATATTTCGGACTAGACTGATGGACTGGGTGACTGAATTGACTGACCGGCTGACTGGGATCAAGTAAGTGAGTTGAGCATGGGTAGGCAGTCGTTCTTCTTTCTTCGCTTTGCTGTCTCGTCGTTATTCCTGCCTTTCTCACGATTTTGATATCCCCCGGTCTTTTTGGGGGACTTGGATATTAGGTTAGTTGGTTGGTTGGTTGGTTGGTTTTGGGGGAAAAGGGAGGGAGGGAAGGAGAGAAGGGAGGTACCATGAAGGATAAAAGAGAAGAAAGTCCGGGGTTTTGTTTGTGATCTGGTCCTGCTCTCTACTTCTACTGGCTTTTCATTCGACGGTTTGGTATCACCTTCCCCTCCCCATCAATCCACCCACCCACCCCCTCCCTCCTTCCCCCTCCCCCATCCCTCCAACCTACTGCCTCCGATTCCACTCCACACAGTCCTCAAACTTGACACCGGTGCCTCCAAAAATATCCAGGGCGCTCCCGATGGTGAGGTCGACTTTGCCCCCGCTCAAGCGCTTGACGGTCTCGAGATCCTCGAGGGCGCGGCCGCCGCCGGCGTAGGTGACGGGGATGCGACACCAGCGGGCCAGCTGGCGGACGAGGTCGTGGTCGATGCCCTGCTGCAGGCCCTCGTGGTCGGCGGCGTGGATGAGGAATTCGGAGCAGTAGGGTTCGAGGAGGGCGATGGATTCTATTTCGTGTGAGGGGTGTTAGCGTTTCTCGTATGGGCATTGCCGGAGGATTTTGGACTCCGTCGTACCTTGGTTCAACTCCATATCCGTGATCGTCTGCCACTTGTTCATCGCGACGAACCAGCCGCTGCCGGGCCCTTTCCGGCGGCACGACAGGTCGATGACGAGCTTCTCCTTGTCGCCGCCGAGCGCGTCGAGCACGGCTTGCAGGCGGTCGCGCGAGAAGGTGCCGTTGGGGAAGAGGTACGACGTGATAATAACCTACTTCTCCTCACCCGCCATAACCGTCAGCTCCCCTTCCATCCAATCTCCAAGTCCCTCCCCTCCCCTTCCCCCAATCAACCCACCTTCTCCGCCCCCCTCTCAATCCAACTCCACGCATTGCGCTCGGTGATGCCGCCGCCGACCTGGAGCCCCCCCTCCCAGGCCCGCACCGCTTCCGTCGCGGCCTCCTCGTTGCCCGGGCCGAGCATGATGACGTGGGCGCCCGTCAGGCCGTGGGCGCGGTACAGCCGGGCGAAGTGCGAGGCCGGCTGCGTGGAGACGTAGTTCGTCTTCAGCTCGCTCGAGGTCGCCGTCAGCGTGCCGCCGACGATCTGCTTCACGCTGCCGGCGTGCAGGTCGATGCACGGGCGGAATTTCGTCATGGTTTTTGGGCGGGCTGGATGGGCTGGCTGGTGTGCTCTGCCTTGTACGATACCGGAGAAGAGGGCGGTTGGTTCGGGGGAGGTCAATTGGTGGTGTAGCAAAGAAAACAAAAGATTTTGGTAAAGAGGGATGATTTTCCAGACTCGTATGGAGGGGTAGCAATGATGGCAGCGGCGGG
This sequence comes from Myrmaecium sp. VS I D KN 1, assembly GCA_019775845.1. NCBI lineage: Eukaryota > Fungi > Ascomycota > Dothideomycetes > Valsariales > Valsariaceae > Myrmaecium > Myrmaecium sp. VS I D KN 1. Next base: position 664,722 of record JADQAV010000017.1, on the reverse strand, counting down.
GAGAGAAAGCGGAGGAGAAAGGGAAACCTCCGGGGCCCGAGGTTTTCCCGACCGTTGGAACTTTTTCTGGACTTGAACGACGTCTCTCAGCTAGCTATCAATCTATCAGCAACAAAATCGGCGAGCAAGCAAGCCAGCCCGCACCGATTCCACGCCCATACACACACCATGGCGGCCATCAGTCTCGGAAAGCGAAAACGAACAGCGAAGGAGGACGCGAAGATGCCCGGCAAAGCCGTCAAGAAGGCCGCGCCCGCGCCTGCGCCTGAGTCGGAGGAAGACAGCGAAGAAGAAGAAGAAGACACGGCAGCCATCCAAGAAGCCTTCCGCCGCGCGTTCGAGGCCAAATTCAAGCCGCTGGACATTGAGCCGGTGAGGAAGGTCGCGGAGGAGGTCGAGGAGGAGGAATCCGACGACGACAATGAGGACATCGAGGAGGAAGACGACGACTGGGACGGCCTGTCCACAGATAGCGAAGGGCTCGGAGTCGAAGTGGTCGAGTTCAAAGGCACAGCGGGACCGAAGGAAAAGCTGAGTAAAGCGGAGTTGAAAGCCTTCATGGTAACCACCCTCCCATATAACCCTCTTCGCTCACCACCGCTAACCACCACCACAGTCCTCCAAACCACCCTCCGTCCTGCCCTCCACATCCACATCCACCAGCAAACCACCCACCAAAACCCCCTCCCCCAACGACGACTCCGACACCGCCGCCACCGAAGCCCTGAACCTCAAAAACGACCTCGCGCTCCAACGTCTGCTGCAAGAATCCCACCTCCTCACCTCAAACACCAGCACACTCAACCCCACCGGCACCAACCGCCACAAAGCCCTCGACCTACGCATCCAAGCGCTCGGCTCGCGCACCTCGACCTTCACCCAAACCAACATGCCCATGGCGCACCGCAAGGGCATCGCGGCCAAGGCCGCCCGGCGCGAGCAGGAGCGTCGCCGCGAGGCGAGGGAGAATGGGGTGGTGCTTGAGCGCGAGGTGAGGAGGAAGGAGGGGACGGAGAGGAAGAGGGAGAGGGGTGTGGGCGGCCCGGGCGTGGGACGGTTTAGGGGGGGTGTTTTGACTTTGAGTCGTGGGGATGTGGCGAGTATTACGGGGAGGAGTGGGGGTGGCAGGGGTGGCAGGGGTGGGAGGGGAGGGAGGGGGAAGAGGGGGAGACGGTGAGGGGAGGTGGCGCTGGTGGGAGGAAGGATGTCTGGGGGAGTTTCTTTGCTTCTTTTTTTCTCTGGTGGGAGGTACTCGAACGGAAAAGTGTGTGCGGGTTGTTGATACCATTGCTCCGAGCGTCATGGCGTTTTTTCAACTTGATGTCGGGGACCTTCTTAGGCAGGCATCATGCCATCTTCCTGCTGTATCATACTCGATTTTAGACATCATCTCACTGCCATCTCGCCTGTTTACCTATGCCATCTCGATTCCGCTCCCCAACCCACCCACCTGTCTCCGAAGAGGCTTGTCCAATGCTATGCTGCTCCCATTCCAGCACCGGCTGATCACCCCTTTTTCCCCCATCGGATTCCGGTCCATGTATGGGAATGCGGGGTTCGTGTCTCGGTGCATGCATCCTCGTGGCTCTGCGCTGTCCAGATCTCTCTTTCGAGACTGCTTGCTGGCGTGGTGCTCCGTTCGCCTTGCAGGGCGAGCGGTCTGCGTCCCAGAGCAGCCTCTCTTCCTCATTCGGGAGGATGATTTTGCGTTAATCACCGGAGCATCGCTTGAATTGCTTCCTCAAGCGTCCACGGCATATGTGTTGCCACCATGATCTTCCGTGATCATCATCAGGGATATCCCACCCATTTCCCAATTCCCCCCCTCACTCCCCCTCCCCCTCCCCCTCCTCCTCCATCCTCTCCTCCCCACCCTCTTCCCCCTGCCCCTCCCCCTCCATCCTCCCAATCTCCTCCCCCTCCTCCTCCCCCCTCCCCTCCTCCCCACCCCCAGGAAAGCACAAAAACTTCCAATCCTCAATCTCCTCAATAACACAACGCATGCGATCGCGTATGCACTCGACCGCAAAGCTGCCCAACAGGAGGCGCAAGGGAGGGAACCGGCAGCGACCCAACTGCCACAGCAGCTCGGCGCAGCGCACCGCGCTCGTGGGTTGGCGGTCATCGAGCCACTGGAAGATGCGGCGGGCGTGGGCGGCGGGGGCCGTAGGTGCCCGGTACGGGGCGCTGAGGCGGGTTTTGAGCCAGAAGGCGCTGAAGCGGCGGAGGCCGAGGTGCGTGCTGCTGGGGTCTGTGGCGGGTCCGGCGCCGCTGGTTGTGGGCGCTGGCTCGTCCTGCCGCACGTGCCCCGGCTCGACGAGTGTGGCTTTGATGTTGAAGGCGTCGACTTCGTAGAGCATGCTTTCGACGAGCGCCTCGACGGCGTATTTGGTCGCGCAGTAGGGGCCCAGGCCGGGCACGCCGAGGGTCCCCGTCGTGCTGCTGAAGATGAGGTAGCGGCCGCCGCGACGGCCGCGGGCGCGGAAGAGTGGCAGGCTGAGCTGCAGGATGTTCAGGGTGCCTTGGACGTTGGTCTCGAACTGGGCGGCGAGCTCGGCGGGCGTCTGGTCTTCGCAGGGGGCGAGGATGCCGTAGGTGGTGCAGTTGGCGATGACGTCGATGGCAGGGTCATCGTCATCGTCGACGTCGACGTCGTCGTCGTCTCTCCTGCCCCAGTGCGCGGCGCTGCGGGCGAACACGGCGGCGACGGTCTCGCGCACCCGCACATCGCAGAGCAGGCCCAGGTAGTTGGGGTCGTGCGGGTGCATCTGGGCCATTTGCGCGAGCGTGTTTTCCTGTGTGAAGCCGACGGCGGTAACTTTGTCGCCGTGGCTGAGGATGGCGCGGACGAGGGAGCGGCCCATATGGCCGGTTGCGCCGAAGACCTGGGGTGGTGTTGGTTAGTGTCATGCTTGTTGGATAGTAAGAATGACCTCCGCTGAAGAGAGAGGACATGCGGGGGGAAGCTCACAATCCATACTGCCGGACCGACGGGGTTGCTCTCACTCGGAGGATCGCAGGTCGCGGGCAGCCGCAGCTTGGGATGCCGCGTCGCTGCGGCGGGAGAGAGACTCGTACTCAGCGTGTCGTCCATGTCGATCCCGGGGGGGGACGAGCGAGGTAGATGACATGGGATGGGATGGGATATGGGATGGTGTTGGCTTGGCATGGTGTTGAGCTTCCCCCGGAGTTTGGCGGGCGCATCACCGGCTTGGCGCTGCGATGTCACCGTGCAGCTGTTCAGCTTTCAATTCACAGCCTCAACACCACCAAGGACGACGATATCCCTCGCAATGGCTGGCGCTTCTGGTAGGTCTACTTCCTCATTCTTCTCTTCATCTCCCGTGCTAACATCTATCAGATCCGCCGCCTGCCCAGGGCTCATCGTACGTATTATCCAACCCTCACCGTCTCCTCCGCTCCTCCGCATCTCCACCGAGTCGTGCTGCTGGCGAACAATTCACTAACCACCATCCCAGCCTCTCCTTCACCCAAGGCTTCCTCCTCGGCCAAGTCTCCATCTCCCTCCTGATCTTCTGCTTCATCAAGTTCTTCATCTTCGGCGAGCCTCCACCAGCCGACGAGCGCGCCCTGCACCTCTCCACCCTCCGACGACAGCGCACCCTCGCCCACCAGCGGTCCAGTGGCGGCGGCAGCAGCAGTCAATCCCTCCGACGACGACGGAGCATCACCACCACCGCCACCACGACCAACGTGCTGCGGAACCCGCCCGCGCCGCCGCTGACGACCGCCAGCATCCTCGAGAAGACGTACTACAACGTGCAGGGCCACCAGCCCGAGAGCCTGGACTGGTTCAACGTGCTGTTCGCTCAGACGATCGCCCAGTTGCGCGCCGACGCCCGCCACGACAACGCCATCCTCAAGTCGCTCACCGACGTCCTCAATGGCCCGGCCAAGCCGGACTGGGTTGGCCCTATGCGCGTCACCGAGATCAACCTCGGGGAGGAGTTCCCCATCTTCAGCAACTGTCGCATCATCCCGGTGGAGGAAGGGATGGGGTTGGGGAGCGGGACCTTGGGTGGCGTGGACGACGTGGGAGGTCGGCTGCAGGCCCGGATGGACGTCGATCTGAGCGACGTGATCACCCTGGGCGTAGAGACGACGTTGGAGCTCAACTGGCCGAAACCCAGATCAGCCGTGCTACCAGTCGCGTTGGCGGTGAGCATCGTGCGATTCAGCGGAACGGTAGGCACAGCAGGACTCCCATCATTCCATTCACAAACCACTAACGCCAAACCCACAGCTCTCAGTATCCTTCATCCCCTCCCACCCGCCCTCCCCCCCCACCTCCGCAACCCACCCAACCCACCACACCCACTCCCCCCACCCCCCCTCCTCCACCACCCCAGACTCCCCCCCCCACCGTCCCCCCACAACCCTCGCCTTCCACCTGCTGGACGACTACCGCCTCGACCTCTCCGTGCGCTCCCTCCTCGGGAGCCGGTCCCGCCTGCAGGACGTGCCCAAAATCGCCCAGCTGGTCGAAGCCCGCATCCACGCCTGGTTCGACGAGCGGGTCGTGGAGCCGCGCTTCCAGCAGATCGTCCTCCCCTCGCTCTGGCCGCGCATGCGCAACACCCGCGGTCGCGACGACGAGGGGGGGGCGGCGGCGGAGCAGCAGCAGCAGCAGCAGCAGTCGTCGCCTGGCGATGGTAGCGCCGCTGCAGCCGCCGGGGAGGGGGAAGAGGAGGAGGCTGCTGAGGCGGCGGATACCGACGCCGCCGGCGTCAGTATCCCCTCCGACCGCAGCGAAGACGGCAGCGCGCGCTCCCCCTCCACCTCATCCTCCTCAAACGAGCGCCAGCGCGCAGGCCGCAGCCGGTCACGACATCAGCGCCCCTCGTCCCCCTCCCCACCGCCCCCAGCACGGGCCGAAACCTTCGCCTCCCCCCTCGAAGCGCGAATGGCGGAGGAAGGGCGCAAGCTGCGGGAAGCCGAACGCGCGGCGCGCCGGAGGGAGGAAGGGGTCCGCCGCGGTTTGAGGAGGCAGGCGACGGGGTTTAGTTCCGGGTTGATGGAGGGGGTGGGGGAGCGGGAGCGGGAGCGGGAGCGGGAGGCTGGTGGGGAGGGGGCAGAGGGGCAGGGCGTGGGCGTTAGGAGGAGGAGGGAGGGCTTGGTGAGGGAGGATAGTAGTGTGAGGATTGTGAGGGGGATGCCGGGGGGGTTGTTTGTTGGGTGATGGGGATGGGGTGGGGGGTTGGGGGAGGGAGGGGGCATGTGATGTGTTATGATGTGATGGGGTATGTTTGACGATGACCTGAAAAATGAGACACGTTTTGACGATGAGGTACTGCGACGCCTTTATGTTAGGGAAATGACTGAGCTATGGACTGTCCACACCATGTCCACAGACTTCCCCTGCCCGCTGTAGGGAGGATAATAACAAACATACATAGAGAAGTAAGAAAAGCCGGGAAAAAGAAAGTATACACGATACCATGCCATGCCATGCCATACTGTTATTCATCTAACTCCTCACGAACCAATATACAAATGCACACATCAAACACAAAACACCTTTCCACAGTCCTTACCGCTCCCCAGGCGCCCTCTCCCCTTCCCTCCACTCATCTGACCACCGCCTCACACACATCTCCACCTAACTATCCATCTTCCATCTTCTGACTTCAAAGTGCTGCATCTACGCATGCCATCCGAGACGGTTAAGAAAAAAAAGGAAAAGAAAGAAAAAAAAAAAAGAATTGTTTTATATACTCAACAGCAAGAGCAATCGCAAAAGAAAACATCCATTCCACACCACTCCACTCGGCCTAAACTTAGAAAGAGAAAGAAAAAGAAGAAGAAACCCCTTTCACAACCCATCCCACCATTCCGCCCATCCCTCATCATCACAATCGTCATCAACGCCAACCACCCCCTCCCCCCTCACCCATCCATCAATCATCACCGCGACGGCATCGGCGTCCCATTCGCACTACTCGCCGGCGCCGTCGACGAGGCCGCGCCATCCACACCGTTCGTCGACGGGGGTGGTGGTTGTTGTTGTTGTTGTAGTGGTAACTGCTGCTCCGACAACGACAACGCCGGGGGCAGCGGGACATCATCGAAATCCTGGAGGTGCGGGTAATCCTTCGTCTCCTCGGTGAGGCGTTTGAGTGCCGTTTCCTATGCAAGCGCAAAAACACGCGTTAGTCCTCCATCCCAGACGAAAAGAGGGAAGAGGGGAGAAAAGGAAGAAACCATACCTCAATCACCACCGCATCCCGATACAGCACACTCGTATCCTCATTGTAAATCTTACAGTTCCCACACAGCAAGCCGATATCCTGACGGAACTGCTTCAGGTTCTGGTACTCCTTCTTGTTGATCTTCTTTTTGATCTGGTTCATGCAGATCGGGTTCTTGATGAACTGGTAGTAGTCCGGGTAGTCGTACTTGTCCGGCAGCTCGATGAATAGGTCGATGATGCCCCGGTTCGGGATGTCCGGGTTCGTCGACTCCTCCTCCAGGTCGTTCAGCGACTCGTACACCGCGTTCAGGATCTTCTGCAGCAGCTGCCGCTCCTCCGGCGCCAGCGGGTCCGGGACCTTGGCTTGCCGGCCACGCTTGCGCGGGACGGGGATCACGTCGCCGTCCAGCGACGCCTCATCCGCCTTCCGCTTCTCCGCCTTCGGCTTGCGACCGCGTTTCTTGGGCATCGGGGACTCGGACCCGGATTCGCGAGCGGACTCGACGATCTCACGACGACCACGCTTCTCCTTATTCGCGGCACGCCGGGCGAGAGCGGCCTCGCGACGAGCGATGGCGTCCTCGATCGTGTCCTCGTCGTTGTCCACCGCCTCCAGCCATTGCTCCTCGGTGAGGCCGTCGTCGTACTTGACGCGCGTGCGCTCACGGGCGCCACGGCCGTAGTTCTCCTCGATTTCCTCCACCACCGGGTTGTCATCGTTGACGTAGATGTCCGGAAGCTCGGCCTCACACAGCAGACGCGGGTACTTGCGGTTCGGGCCGTACTCGGAGTGCTCATCGCGCTCACGGTCGATATCCTGGAAGACCTTCAATTCATCCTCCGACCGCATCATCATCATGTTCAGATCGTCATCGTCCATCTCGTCCTGCTCCAGGTTCTCGGCCGCTTCGGCCGACTCCAACATGATCCGAAGCATGGCGTCTCGCTCTTCGTTGGTGGACTTGTTGTCGAATTTACCGGCCTGGATGACCTTGCCATCCATGTCCAGCTTGAAATTGGCACGCTCGAGGATCTTCTCTTCCACGGAGTTGGAACTGATCAGTCGCAAGATGCGCACCTCGTTCTTCTGACCGATACGATGGGCACGATCCTGGGCTTGCAAATCTTGATGGGGATTCCAATCGGAGTCGTAAATGATAACCGTGTCGGCCGTCTGCAGATTCAGACCCAGACCACCAGCACGAGTCGAGAGCAAGAAGCAGAAATACTCCGAGTTCGGTGCGTTGAACAGCTTGAGCAAGTCGGAACGTTCATCCGCCTTGGTGGAACCGTCCAAACGAAGATACTTCATGCCCCTCAATCGCAAAAAGTCCTCCATGATGTTCATGATCTGCGTCATCTGGAAGAACATGAGCACGCGATGGCCGGTCGCCTTAAACTTCGGCAGGATGCGGTCGAGCAACTCGAATTTACCAGCGGTACGCCAGATCAAATCGTTCGTGCCGCGACCAGGGTTGATCTGATCCTCCACCTCTTCAAACACGAAAGGATGGTTGCACAGCTTTCTCAGCTGCATCAGCATGTTGCTCAGACCACGCATGCCCGTCTTGCCTCCCTTGCCGTCACTGACCACGAGCTTGTTATGGTTGACGAGCTGCTTGTACAGCTTGGCCTGCAAGGCGGAGAAGTTGCACTTGATGACGCGCTCCGTCTTGTCCGGAAGATCCTTCTCGACATCCTTCTTGAGACGACGGAGCAGGAAAGGCCGGAGGACCTTGTGGAGACGACGAATGACGAGCAACTGCTCTTCTTCGGTCAACTCCATCTTATCTTGTCCACCCGTGTTGGCGAATGGCGTGTTGAACCACTCGTCGAAAGACTTGACGGACTTGAAGATGGTAGGAAGGACGAAGTTCAGCAGGGCCCACAACTCGGGAAGGTTGTTCTGCAGTGGAGTACCCGTCAAGATGAGACGGTACCGCGTGTGATAGTACTGCGTGATGGTGCTGCTGAGCTTGGACTGCGCGTTCTTCATACGATGACCTTCGTCGACAATCATGTGCAGCCACTTGATCTTGCTGAGAATGGGTCGGTCCTTGATGATGAACTCATACGTGGTGAGAAGAACCTGGAACTGTCCCCAGCGGATCTGTTGCTGTTGCTGCTTCCGTTGGTTGGGAGGCCCCTTGTAGACGATCTTCTTGACGCTTGGCGCCCACTTGTCAAATTCGTTGTTCCAGTTGGTCAGCGTACTGAGCGGGACGATGACCAAGAAAGGGCCGGGCTGCTGCTTCTTCTCGATGAGGTAGGTGATCAAACTGATGGTCTGGATGGTCTTGCCGAGACCCATCTCATCGGCAAGGATACCGTTGAGGTTGTTGTTGTAGAGCGAGATCATCCACTGCAGACCCTTCAGCTGGTACTCCTTGAGCGTACCACCCACCAGGTTCGAAGACTGCTCGGTGACTTCTTCCTTGATGCGATGTGCAACTTCATAGTAATCCACCTTCTTGCCGGTGCGCGCGCTCTCCTCGTCGTCGGAATCGTACTCCTCGCTTTCGGACTCTTCGGGCCGCTCGCCTTCGCCCCAGCGATCCACCGCACTGCGCTGCTGCTCCTTGACGGAAGCGGCAAGCTGCTTCAAGAAGCCATCGGTCTGCTTGAGCAAGTGCGAGATACGCGTGTCCTTGGCTTGTCCGAGCAGCTTGAGGTAAGTCTCCTCGTCGTTGGCCTTCAACGCCTGCAGACGCTGCTTGGCCGTCCGCTCGATGCGCTTCTGCTCTTCCTTTTCGATGTTCTGGTGCGCCTGCAGCATGGTCCGGCCGAGTTTCTGGTTCCGTTGTCGCTGCTCGCGCCCGGCTTTCTGGATTTCCTCGCCGTGGTGGATGATGGCCTTGAGAAGATCCACGTGCTTCTTCTTCTCTTTGGTTTCGCGGGCATCCCGCTGCTGCTTCTCCAGCTTCTCGGTGATGCGCGCCTCCCGGAGGGACTGCTTCTTGTGGCGACGGTACATGGCCCGGTTGGCCGCCATTTGAAGGTTATCCGCGTGAACCATTTCCCGACTGATGTTGTATCGCAAAGCCCGCTGCTTGGGAAGAAGGCAAAGCATCTTGTACTCAATCAAAGCCTTGAGCTTCAGAGACCCATCGTCAACGGGTGCGTCCGTCTTGGACGTGTCCCACGCGCCAATGTTCGCCGGAAGCTTCTCCAACTCGGCCTTCCGAGCAAGGAGGCGGTTGTAGAGCATGTTCTCGCGTTCTTCCCGCAGCCGATCCGTATTGACGCCAAGAGGCATCTCGCCAGGGATGCGAATGCGCTTCTCGCGACGAGTATGCTCCATGTATGTCAACGTTTCCTCCAGGTAGGTCTTCGGGTCGGTGAACGTCTTGTAATCAGGGCCCGGAGTAGTTGACGACCCGACCTGTTCGCGATCCGCATCGCCCTCGCCGGCAGCTTTAGCACCCTTCTCCTTCTCGTCCAGGACCTGCGCAGCAGCGGAGACAGCTTCAGCAGGAGTGGGCGCCTTCATGGCGCGAGCGGAGGCGAACAGCTGCTGCTGCGTCTGGACAGGGATGGGAAGACCCTTTTGGAGACGCTTGAACGCAGCAATCTGATGCCTCAACAGTAACAGCTGCTCGGGGCTAATGAACATGTTGCCAGGCACAGCAGATGTCGGCGTGGCAGGCTTCTCGCCAGCGGGCAATTGGCCAGCAGCCTGGGCGACGGGAGTGATGTGGCCATCAGCCGTCGCCGAAGGCTTGGTGCCATTGCTTGCGATCCCATTCGGGCGTTGCTGGCGCTGCTGTGCGTTGAGATGTTTCCTGTCCACGACCGACTGTTGCTGCTGGACAGCCATGAGCGTGTTGCGGATCTTGATGAATTCCGGGTCGTGTTCACGGCCGGGGCTATCTTTCATCTTGTTGTATTTCTAGGCCATCGTTAGCGTCTCGTTTCCTTAGACATACAAACACGGCGCGTCACAAACATCGTAGAGTTCCTGGACCTGCTCCTTGGTCAGGTTGGCGGGAAGCTGGAGCGCGCCCGGTTGGGGGATATATGCGCCAGCTTGCTGCATCGTGGCCATCTCGAATGCGCGTCCGGACGGCCTTGCAACCGCGTTGTGTCCTTATAAATGTCGATGCCCCCTCACCCTGAAGCGCAAATGATGCCAAGACGAGTGGACAGATAGGCAAAGGCGCGTATCCGGTGTGAAGGACACGAAGGCGAGGGCGAGTATGGGGAATGGCGCGTGGAGTAGAGCTTCAGTTCATACTCGTCGGTGGTCGTTGCGCCAGGGAGGACGTGTGGTTGATGGAGGCCGATGCGCAGAGCCGGGGGTGATCTCCCTTTCGATGGCGCGGCCGGGTGGTGAAGGGCGTTCCCGTCGGGCGCGAGGAGGAGAGGAAGAATAGTCGGGGGCGACCGACGGAGGGCCTGGGGGAGGATGTTCGGCGTAGGCACGCGTCGCAAAAGGCGTGCCAGACGCGGAGATAAGATGTAGGCGAGTTTTGATGAGGGTGCTTGGTGTTGGCGGGCGACTGGCGGTGGGTGGAGGGTTGGGCAGTGGGCAGTGGGCAGTGGGCAGTGGACAGGCAATGGGCTGTGGGCGAATGCTTTTGGCCGGCCGGTCGATGTTTCGGCCACAGAAGGAGAAACCGCGCCAAGGGATCACGTGCGCGGCGGACTACGACCATTTCGTACCGACTCCTCAGCCACTAGATACTGACTAATCATCCTCCCTTTCCAGGTTCTTACCTCTGGCCATGAGATTCATATGTTGGCTTCTTGGTTGCATTCACTATTGAAGGGAGGAAGCAGATTCACATCAATCGCGCTCTGTGTGCCATATCACCTGGAGCCGGTCTCTAGCGGGACCTAGGCATGGCCTCGGTTGTGATTACCTCCACTGTTGTGATTTACCTGCGCCTAAGGTATTCGGTTCTCCGGACCTACCCGGCCAAGAACTGCCGCGTGGACTGGGTACCTACTCCGTGGAGGAAATCCCGGATCGCGGAGGTGGGGACAGACCTTAGGTAGGATGGTTGTCAGGGGCCCGCCAAACAATGCGGTGCCGGCTCAGCGATGAAACGGTGCACATACTTGCCGAAGCAATGAGGGGATATACTATACATGACCAGCTATATAGTATATGTGCAGGCGTGATAACGACATTCTATGACCCATATACACCCCCCCCCCGTCATATCCTATGTTCAAGAAAGAGCTCACAAGAGCTCCATTAGCGAACGACATCCATAACAAGAAGTACAAGTACAAGATAGCTCAACTCTGCCGTTTTTGGATCCACAACTGCCCTAACATACACCCGGAAACCCTTCCATGCCCTCCATGCCCAAACCCAGCACCCTGCTCCAAAAAAAAATACAAATTACCCCCAGAACCTACAAAACTGCGCGGATTGCCAAACGAGACCGACACCCACCAACTCATCTATGTACATCCGTAGCACTCAACGCGCTTCGCTTCATGGGCGGCGGGGGCGGGGGCGGCTTCTTCGCCCTCGAGGGCGGAGGAGGCGGCGGTCCCTTCCTGCCACCACTCTCCGCCGAAAAGCTCGGGTTCCGAGAGGCACTCCGGTGACTGGGCGCAGGCGAAGGGTCCCGGTAAGAGCTGCGTCCATCGCCGTATGAGTCCTCGTACTCGTCGTTGAAGACGTCCGTGTTCCGGCTCGTCACCGGCCGCAGGCTGGCACGGCCAGCGAGGATGCTCGACGAATCGGTCGGCGTCCGGGATAAGGACGGTGCAGGCGATCGGTCTCGCTGAATGCGTGTGGGGCCTTCGAAGGTGCTGGAACGACCAGGGGAGGGACGGATGGGGCTTGCACGGTCGCGTGGAGGTGATAAGTTCCGTGAGGGGAGTCTGGGAATGGTTGCTCGAGATTCCGCCACAGGCTCCTCCTCGACAGGCGGGTTATAGCGCTCATCGTATCTGTGTGCGGTGTTCGAGCGTGACCGTGATTTGGCAATCTGTCTTTGCTCGCTTTGGAGAGTCAGTAGATGCTCGCTCGAGAAGAGGATGTGTCACGTACGCAGCAGGCCAGTCCCGCTTCAGATTCAGGAGAATCTCTCGGCACTTCTCATGGTAGGCCAACTCCGCTTCGAGAAAGTCCGTTAGGTCAGCAATGCTGTCGGCCTCAGACTCTCTGATGTCCTGCATCCGCCGATACACTTCATCGCTGGACTCTTCGTATTTGGCCTTTTGATTCCGTAGCTCTTCCTCCACGCGGAAGTCCTCCTTCTTCGCCTTCTGCATCTTAGAGAGCGAGGTATCATAGGCGAGACGTCGCTGCTCCAATTTCCTTCGGGAGCTCTGGACGATATAAGCCGATGTCCAGCAAGGGCAGGGTCGTCGAGCCTACCTGATATTCCTTCATCTGCACCATGCTGCGTTCGATAGCATCCAGCCAGCTCGATGATGCCTGGTGGACATACTGCTCTTGAACCCTCGCAATGCGTTCGTGAGCTCTTCCAAAAGCTGTGGCAAAGTCAGCCAACGTTCACCGTATATCCAACCCGCCTTGCACGGCTCGAAAGCCCACATACATGAGAGACAGTTGCCGAAATCAGAGTCCGGCTCGAAATCCTCGCCGTGGCTGACCATCACGGAACCGAGGTAGCCGACCGGGAGCGTCTTCTCGCGATCCTCGCCTTCCGCGCGCTTGGAGATGGATTTGACGTACGCGGTCATGGAACGCTGGAGTTTCTCCATGCCTAGGCGGGCGTCAGTACCGGTCGATTCACTCTCCGTAGCGGGTAACCGCACCATCATGCCTCAACGCCATCTCCGATTCCAACGCCTTGAAGTCATCGGAGGTGGTGGTCTTGATCTCCCCGCCCATTCTCTCCCCCGCCCACTGCTTGAGACGACCGAGCTTCTTGTTGACGTTCATGGTGGAAGGATGAGGGCTGCTTTGGCGGGAATGCTGCGTTCAAGGGTCGAGAAGGACAACGGGGACGCGAATGGGGAGGTTATCAGGGGAAAAGTAGGGTCCTGGGGTTAATAACGGGGCGCGAATGAGGTGGCCTTTGTGACGTCCAAGCGGGAGGGCGGGTGGGAGACGCGCTCGGCAATGGCAGCGTCCGGCGGACAGGCTGTAAGGCAAGGGAAGGAATGGCGGGAGGGAAAAGCGAGCGGCGGCAAGGTCGGGGAAGAGGGCAGTCGTGGGGGATGCTTATTATATATCTCCCACGGTGCAGGCCCGCCTGGCTTCCGTCAGCCCTTCTGAAGCTTCTCCGTCCTGAGATGCACGTCTACATAGTCCGATCGGCGGTCCGATGTTGCGCGTGTGGTAAAGGTGGCGTGTGCGAGCTCCAGCGCCCCTCCGTGATCTCCAGAAAGTTCAACGGGCTGGACCACTTTCTAATGATAGTCGCGCTGCCGCCCGCAGTCGGCCTTTAGCGTTGCCTCAACAGAGCAATCTGCCAATTGCGTACGTGGGCGTCTGACGCACGTCCGGTTCTGATACTGTGGGCTTGCTGTTTCACCTCCGATCTACTCAGCATGAGACGTGGACGATCGAAGGCTGTGTAGCGGAGCGAAATTACCCGGGTAGATGGGAATTTCACATCGCCAATCGCTCACGCAAGGGGAACAACACCCAGGTCACACATGGTGCACCCATACGGAAGAGCACCGCACACGGTGAACGCAAGACGAAAACGACTCAGGCAGAGACAAGACACTTTTGGGAAAACCTTTTACACAGCCACACGCATCCGTATCGCGCCGAATTGCTTCGTGAATGCACCGTTATCTGATTCAGGCACATGTTTTGGGTACTAGAGCCTGTATAAACCCGAACCCGCTTGAAAAAAGAACACCCATAACCATGCAACATAACCCGCTTACTCCTTGGTCTTTTGCGTACCACGGAGCAGACCCGTCCTCCTGGCAGCAATAAGACCGGCCTTTTGACCCTGGGCGGCGTAACGGGAGATAGTCGAGGCTTTACCAATGTGCTGATGGTTACCACCACCGTGAGGCTGTTGAAGTTGTCAGCATCCGCTTCATCATGATCAGGCAAGGCGAAACGTACATGGTCGACGGGGTTCATGGCAACACCACGAGTCTTGGGCCAAGAGTTACGCTTGACAGCGAACTTGTGCTTGGCACGGGAAGCCTCTGTACGGTTGTCAGTATGCAATCCGCAAATGTGATCCGGTGAAATACGCACTCAAGAGAGGCTTGTCTGTCCTGCCACCACCAGCGACGATACCAACCATGCCACGAACGCTGCTCTTGACGACCTTCTTGGCGCCAGAGGGGAGCTTGATGCGGGTGACGCCCTCGTCGGGGTTGTGGCCGATGACGGTAACGTAGTTACCGGAGGTACGGCCGAGCGCACCGCGGTCACCGATCTTCTCCTCGACGTTGCTGACGACGGTACCCTCGGGAACGGAGCTGAGGGGAAGGATGTTGCCGATGGTCAAGGAGGCGTTCTTGCCGGCGTAGATGAACTGGCCGGTGTACATGCCCTCGTTGGCGATGAAGGTCTCGGTGTGGAGCTTGTACCTGTAGGGGTCGCGGAAAACGACCTTGGCAAGAGGAGCACCACGGCCGGCATCGTGGACGATCTCCTTCACGACACCACGGATGTAACCGTGACGCTCAGCATAGTCGCGGGAGCGGAATTGGGCGGGGGCCTTGTTCAAGCGGGTGTGGGCCGTGAAGATCGAGCCGCGACTTTCGAGATATCAGCAAAATTGTTCCGCATGCGATGGCAACGAGTGTATCCTACCCCTTCCTCTGGTTCCTGATCACGCGACCCTGTGAATGTTGTTAGCCATTGCTCTGCCATCTGTCGCCAGTGTCGAAGGTGTTGAAGTGTTCGATATTGCGCTTCACCGCGCTCCGGATTCTGTCCGTCCTAACCGGCAGGACAGCGTCGAGCGAGTAGTCCAGACAGGATCCATTGCGAGGGGATGCGGCATCGATCGTGGAATGGGTGTTCGCGGGTGTCGACGTACCATCTTTGCAGCTGTATTGTCGTGCGGGTTAGTAGTCGTGAAGGGAAAGTCGTCGCTGTCTTTTGGTGAACAATTTCGAAAGTGCACTTCGCTAAGCGAGAGCCGGGGCAGATCACGTGCAGAACCCCATCTTCATGTCATCCGTAGGGCACCCTCCCAAACACCAACACCAAGTCCATCCAGCGGTATCAACCATGCAAGTCATAGTTAACCACGTCCTACATTTTGCTCTCCAGATGGCTACTGATGTCTGAAGTTTCTGAGCCTGATAAGCTTTGATGCACGCCGTCATTAGAGTGCAAGGAACGCAATATCTGGAAAGTTCACTGCCATTTCTTTTCTACTTCTTCGCAGTCTAAAGACGCGTTTTCTCTACTGTCGATATGGCTTTTTCTTCTCGAATACGCTCTCCATGGGAGTTTGGAACTGTCAACCGTGCTTGTTGGGTCCAAAGGGAATGCGTTCCGCGACCGACAAACTAAGCTTCAGGTCGAGCACCACACGATCTTTAGACCCATCAGTCCTTTGTCGTATGCGTATTTTGTTTCCTGCCCAAAAAGATCTAATCGTTGCGGTTGTCAACGCTCCAGTCCATTGTCCTCTTTCTGTGAGACCATTAGGTTGGTGTTTGTTTCTGCATACTTACTACACTGTCAAAATCCTCATGCACCGAGTCGATCTCTCGTAAGGTCATTTACGACGTTTGCGGTATCATAAGTACATTGACGATCTCATTGGTTGGATCCCACCTCGAAAATCTACTCTCAGAATGACAATGAAGGGACTACAACCATGTCCCAGCAGGCGGCAGGGGTTTCTGCTCCGGCGAAGAGCGACCACGTTACTTGATAACACGCATCTCGCTCCCCGAATTCGCCACCGAGGGGATCATATGGGCATTGGCGCTCGTTGTTGTCCAATATGCCCGCTCCCTCTTCAAGGGCAGCGCTCCTTACGTGCAGCACACACACAATCATCATCAAAGAGAAGGAATTTCGTTTGCCGCAAGATATAGTATACCCTTTACCTCGGGCAGGCTTCGCTTCTTGATGTTGCAGAAGAGTCGAAGTTCCGGGCGGAGTTAGAATGGCTTCTGTGCTGGCGGGTGTGCTCGGTCGGGCAGGCAAGTCGATGGAGACATACCAGGCATCACGAAGACAGGTGTATAAGGAATGAACCCGTACAGGCTGGGGAAAGAACGGACGATGTTACCATGGTTGTTGCTAGTTGTATCTTTCTCCATAGACATGAACGCGTAATTTTTAGACCAGATGCCTGTACCTTACGTGAAAGAGGACGAGCACTAAGATTTGCCAGCAAATCATTATCATACTTCCCAGTAGCGTGGAGACGTTCCAGATGATTTAGGTGTCGGGGAAATCGCCCAACTACCTACTACCTCATACATTCTCGACCTAAACACCCCCAACGCGAGCACCCGAACCTCCGCAACACTTCGAGAACAACGCGACGAGGCGGCGACCACACCGCAACCATGAGCGATTCGGAGTCCTCGGCGCTTTCGTCGCCTCCTCCTTCTGACGATGAGATGCTCTCGCCCCCCAGCTTCAACGGCGGACGTGGATTCGGCGGTGACGGCAACGAGAGCTCAGAACCCGCCCCAGAGCCATCGCCCTCGAAGAAACGCCCGGCATCTCCACCCCATGAGGAGGTGCTAGCTGATAATCCTGATATAGCTGTAAGGCATCCACGCGTGGAACACGTCCCTGTTCGCGTGCTTCCTCTCTTTTCTCGAGTTTCACGCCGTCCAAATGGCATCGCAGCTAATCCGGCACGATTTCTTTCTAGTTCATTGTCATGTTCAGATCACGCTTCAGCGACGCCCTACCCCCGAAGCTGCCTCAAGTAGGGCCTCAGGATATCGAGCGCGGCGTGGTAGACCCATTGCCCTCGCCGACCGTCGAAAGTCTCTTATGCGCGTTCCTCGGACTGGTCCTCAACCGCAAGAAGCCCGTCGAGTGAGTACTTCCGATGCACCAAAATAACAGCTGGTCCCCGGGTCGCGTTGTTACAGCGATCGCGGATGTTTTGCGCCGTGTATATTGCTGACGTGTTGCTCTTGGTATAGGCGCGGGCACTACGGGCGGGCCCTCGAGGAGGCTCTTCAAACCAACAGGCACCAATGGCCAAGAGTATGGAACGGAGTCAACCCCATAAGCGGCGGGCGCTCGTTCAACACGATGAATCCGCAAGAGCGCGTAAGTTGCGCAATTCACCAGGTCAATCGGGACGCGAAGCTGACCCCTCCACCCAGCTCACCCTTCTACGATACCTCGCCATATGGAGCTTACATAGCTCAGAAGTTATTGCTGGCATCATCAAAGAGTCTTACAAGCAGAACCGACACGAGGACGACTTGAATCAGCCGCTTTCAGTCCAACCATGGGGTCGCGATGGCGACAAGCGCCGATACTGGTTGATTGAGGGCCGGGATGACACCAGCTTCCGCTTATACCGGGAAAGCAACCCCGCACTGAAGAATATCACATGGCGCAGCGTTGCTGGTTCTATTGAGGAGCTGAGGGAAGTGGCGCAGAAACTGCGGGACGATGGCACACAGGCTGCGCGCAGGCTCGCCGACAGGATCATGAACGCCATTCCTCGCTTTGAGGCGACAGAAGAAGTACGTTCCATATCTCCTTCGCTACGGGCATTCGCTAATGGATAGTAGAAACGGAAGCGTCGCGAATATCGTCTCGCCCGCAAAGCGCAGTTCGCCAGGCCCGAGCCTGGCTTCTCTCTCTACGAAGGCCGCACCCGTGGTAAACGCATGAAGTACACCTTCTCGGACGAGGAAGATTACACAGATGAGTCGGGGCCAGCGCGGAGATCTACTCGTCAATCTGGCCGAGGGTCACCTATCGAGCCGCCGAGACCGACTGTCACCTCCAGCGGCCGCCAAGTCCGATCCAGGATGGGCGGCACATACGGCGAGACACTGCTCAGCGGCCAAACCACCACGGGGGCGTCCCCCGCGACCGGCGAGTACGAGCAATCCGAAATCTCTGAGCCCGTGACGAACGGCCGCGGCGCTCGAGCGGGGAACCGTGGCGGGTGGCGGGAGACGGCCAAGCCGCGCCGACGGAACATCGAGGGGTACAACTCCATCGACGAGATGACCGACGAAGACGCCACGTCCTGGGACGGCGGCGACGAGGACGACAACGACAACGACAACGACGACATGCAGCTCGACGAGGACGAAGACGAGGGCGTCAGCGACGACGCCTCAGAAGATGAAAACGGCGAGCCCAAGTCACTGATCGTCTCGCTGCGCTACGCCAGCGCGGATAAACTCTCCCAATCCAGCATCCACGACGAGATCAAGCTCGTCCCGCGCACACTGACGGTCGAACCCGCCGCCGAGCCGAAAGACGAGTCCGAGCAGGCCGTCGAATCCGCACCATCAAACGGCACCCAGCACCAACAACAACAATTCACAACGAATGGCACGTCCGCAGCGGCAGAAGGAGACAAGCCCACACCATCCCTTCCCGACCCGACGCCTGCCGCGCAATTCCCGGTCCCGGAGACCGCGCCGCCGCCTACGAAACCTGCTTTCGCGCCTCCGCCTGAGCTGGAACGATTAGCGGGGAAGGGCCAGGAGGATAACATCACGGTGCATGTACCGGCGTCTGTCCCTGCGGCGACGACGGCGGCGGCGGGGATGCAATAGCACCTCGCTTGCCTTGAAGTGCATTGCTATCTCTTGTTATCTGCTTTTTCAATCATGATATAGATTTCTACAGTGGGGAGGGGTAGGGGGGGAAGGATCCAAGGAGTGTGGCGGTTGTGGGAAGCGCACTGGATGTTATGTCTCTCTCAACATGGTCAGATGGGGAGGAGAAAGCAAAACGAGATCCGCTGGTGTTTTCGGAGGTGTTATTGCTCCTTGTAGCTGGAGGGTATTTTTTTCTGTCGGGCTGTTGCTATCGCTAGGGCTGTTGCTAGGGCTGTTGCTATTGCTACTGCTACTGCTACTGCTGTATCATACCTACGTTACAGTACCATACCAGGTATCAATCAGTGTATCGATGGCCCGCAGGAACGGCGTGTGTGCTGAACGTGTAGGTTGTACCTATGTAGCCAGGTTTGGGGAAAAAGGCTAGGGCTGAGGGGAGGATGGAAGCATGTCGGTACTCGCGCTGGTCTTAGGGATGAAGGGATGTCGCGAGTCTATAAATCGAGAATAAACTTTGCTTCTTTGAGTTTGTCTCTGTCTTGAATGTATGGTGAAGGCGAGTGATATACCCGCGAGGCTGTACAAACCCTCCTCCGCCCACTATAGCACAGCGCTCCGAGGCAGGCAGATGGTGAGCTCGCGGCTCGTGAGATGAGAGGGACGGAAGCTATGATACTAAGTATTCCGTCTGTATATGAAAAATATAAAGTAGTACTTTCTTATGGTACGATCGTATATGCCGTCCATAACAGATTATCGTTGAAGCCATAAAAAGAAGATGTGAATAAAGAGATACAAATCAGATCAAATTGAGATATCCGCACCACCACGACGTGCAAAGTCTCAAAATCTCGCGATCAAAGCTTTACATATATCCTGAAACGTTTTCTAGATTAGATATCCATTGATGACATCTTCTGTGGACGTTGCAACGGAGTAAGGTCGAACGGAACCGCACGCCTGAGGCAGCAACGCAGCGTCCTCTGAGAACACCACGCGCACAATCCTGATATGTATAGCGAAGTTCGACGATAGAGTACCCATCCAAATGAGCGAGAAAGAACAACAGTGCAATTAAACAGTAGTGGTATATACTATCACGACATCCAAAGGCAATTCTCATCCACCCCTTACTCATCACCCGCACCATCCTCCATCCCCACCCCCTTCACCCCCTCCTTCTCCCTCTCCCTCTCCCTCGCCGCCAACTGCCCCCGCCACTCCACAAACTCCCTACTCAAAACACCCCCAAACCCATCCTCCCCCCCATCATCCTCCAAAAAAACCTCAATAACCGGACTCCGCTCACGGCGACGAATCTTCCACAGCCCACCCTCCTCACGAATCGTCCGCTTCAAGAAATCCAAGAAGCCGGCCGCAAAGTTAATGCACACGTTGCCATCCCAGCACGCGGTGCCGCGCTTGACCGCCGCGGGGATCTTCTGCGTCTCCAGCTCCTGCAGGCGGGTGAGCACGCCGTCCGGGGTGCGGAAGCCGACGATGATCTTGGGCACGCCGAGGAGGAAGGATTGGATCCAGAATTTCAGCAGCTTGCGCTCGAACTTGAGGGTGTCGTGCGCGGTGACGATGTCGGCGGAGGTTTTGAGCTCGACCCAGTTGATGGGTTCGTCGGGATCGGTGGGCTTTTGGTCCCAGACTTGTGAGGGTGAGGGTGTTAGCGGGTGGAAAAGAAAAAGGTGAAGGCGACAGGTGATGGGAGACGTACTCGCATCCACTTCGCCTCCGATGATGAGGCTGCTGTGGCCGATTCCGGTCCGCACGACGGAGCAATATTGCGCCTCGTTGCTGACGACCTTTTGCTCTCGCGACTCGATGTAATCACGGGAGACGTTGTCCCAAATGTCGGGGATGAGGCTGAGCGTCTCGAATTTGTAGCCTGAACGATGTGAGCCTAGATTGCGGCGCGGAACCTTGAAAACACCTGACGTACCCCAGTAGCTCATCATATCGTTGGAGGGAGCCCCCGGTCGTGGCCGTTGCCGGCTTTGCTTCGCTTGGGCTGCCATTTTGGCATCGTGACACTCTTCGATGAAGCTGCAGGTAGCCGTGAGCTGGCGTGAAGTCCCTTATGGATATGTAAGATGAGCTTACATTGTACCCTTGAATAAGCCGGTCAGCCTCGCTCAACATGGCACTCGCGGAACGGATGGCCCACTTGGAAACAGGTCGCGTTCATCTCGAAGCTGGTGAAGGCATCAGCAGAGCTCGAGAGAAGACCATTATGCGACCCTTACGTGCTGAATTGATCGAACGGGACTGCCATGATCTGTTGAGGCTTCAGTCTCATATCCTAACCCTGAAGCCCTTCAGCTAGTGTTCTGACCTTCGTCATCATGCCTCTCCAGGTGACCACGTCCGCCTCGCAACGCTTTCCTGTCCGCTTCTCCAGCCCTATGATGGTCTTCAGGAGACTATCAAGGTGCTCATCCACGGAATCATCATGCTTCTTGAACCGCTCAAAGCCTTCGCAGAGGTTGACCGGGAGTCTCGTAGGAGGATAATAGTACTGTATGGAAGAATCGTCGGGGCGGTATCGGTGCTCGTCGTCGTAGGAGAAGCATGCGATTTCCTGAAGGCGGTCAGCTTCGATCACATGCCACCATCAATGCCATTCTCGCCACACTGTCGCTTCTGCAGACATCGCACACTGCCTGTTTTCGTGCCGCGATAAGTTCACATCCATTCACGTTCACTCCTCTGAGATGCAGATGCGATCCTACTTACTCTAGGTCGTTTAATCGCTGCACTTCGACCACCGAATCGCTCCAGCGGTTGAATCTGGAATTGAGACATCTTGATCTCTTCATTCCATTGTGACGCGCGGGTGTATACACCTTCGATCGTTCGCAGTAAGTGAGGTGAAGGTCGGTGCCAGACGCACGGTGGGAGAACAAGCTTCTCGGCGATCGGCATGAGCTCCCCCACGTCGCGGTCGACGGCGGCCGTGGCGGCGGGACAGCCCGCTCCACCGAGCAGTGACCGCAGACGTTCCCATAGCCCGCCGTCTCCAGACAAGGCTGTGAGGAAGAGGAGAAAGGCGTCCAGAGGAGCGACGTTCACAATTGATAACGATCCGTACGAGGCCAATTGTACTCCTGAACTCGACGACGTTGGACCTTGCGACACCACCGTCATTGGCGACGGCTCGCTTGTCAACTCAACATCCGGCTCCGTCAGCGGACTTCCGTTCAGCGACAGCACTCCGCTTCGTTGCTCCAGCGCGGAAAGCCTTCCAGACGCCTGGCCTCTCCAAGCAGCCGACAACACCGAGGAGAAGCAGTCTGCGGAGGAGGATTGGGTGACTGACACGAGCGAGGAGGGCAGCAACGCCGACGACAACGAGCACTTACCCGACGCGCGAGCGCTCACCAACGACAACGAAGAGCACCTACCTGACGCGCAAGCGGTCAGCGACAACGACGACGACTCCTCCAGCTGGGAAGACCTCGACACCGGCACTTCCTCGACACCCTACCACGCATACGAGCAATACGCACTCCAGCAACAGCGCGCCGGGCTGCTCGAGGACAACAACAAAGAAAACCGCCGCTTCGACGCCGACGACGAGGAGCCACAGCTGACCTCCATCCCCGTGCCCTCCCGCGCCTTCTACGCGCTCCACCCCTCCAGCTCGCCCATCGCGCACATCATGGCGAGCCGGCAACCTGCGCCAGCGCCAGCGCACCGGACCACGACCGCCTCGGGCGTGCGCCGCAACCTGTTCACGACGGGCTTCCACCGCAGCAGCACCAAGCCCGCCTCCTCGACCTCGGGCACCTCCGCCACGACGCTGCTCAAGGCCACCTCGTCCCGCAATGCGTCCGACAACGACCTCGTCGAGCGCGACGAGCATGGTAATATCATCATGGATCAGCTCCCGCCCGTGCACTTCCCCAGAGAGGAGCTGCGTAATAGAAGCGGTATGTAACACCGTGCCGAAAACATTGATTACTTCAAACTAACCAACCGTCCCGCCCCCCCCATCCCAGGCATCCCCGAGATCCCACTCCACCTGCGCGAAACCTACAAGAAACACGCCCCGCCCCTCCCCTCCCCGTCCGCATCGTCCCACGCGAGCCCGCTTCAGCGCAGCGGCAGCGGCAGCGGCATCGGCGTCGTCGGCGGAAGCGGCGGAAGCGGAGCTGGTGGCAGTGCTGCCGGTGGTAGTGAGGCCAAGGAATGCACCTGCGAAGACTGCACCGAGTACAAGGCTCTGTTGAAGCAGTGGATGCGGGCGCAGGTCTCCGCCTTGGAGGAGGACGATTGGATCTTTGAGAAGGAGGATGGGATGATGTTGGGCATCGGAGGCATCGGCATGAGAGGTGGTTGATGGAGCGATGACGAGCCGAAGAGGGCAGCGATGTACCCTCGTACCCTCGATGGTATGGCTGGGCTCGGGCGTAGGGTGTTATCCCTTTTTATGCCTTTTCCTCTCTTTTTCTTTTCTTTGGTTTTCTGTTGCCGGATGGGATGGAATGATACCCCTTTCGATATTACCCGCCTCCATTGAGGCTTTTGCTTTCTAAAACATCGAGTACTCGGCCGTTCGGGTGCTCGCATCAGACTTCAGAGGAAATATATGAAATAAAATAAGATTTCCGATTCTCGTAATGAAGCGACTTCTCTCATTAAAGAAGAGTTGAAAAAAAGAAAAAAAGCAGACAGAGTGTTGAAGAGCGAGCGAAGGGGAAGAACGGGAAAAAAGAGCAAAAAAAAGCACAAACTCAGCGTCTCGCGTGTTGCGCGGTCGGGGAATCGAACTCCGGCCTCAAGTAGATCCGATGCGTCTCGAGGAAGAACCTCGATTACATGGGAAACTTGAATTCTACCACTAAACTAACCGCGCTGGGTCTGTGCTGTTGTAGGTAATGCCTATTTTACCATTTATAAAGGTATGACAACGACGCTGGTGGGAGGGGACTGCGGGGTCTTCGGATCGTCGTGATGTTCTTGGTCTTGCGACGAAGTGAACTACCCTCCATTTCGATCACACAGAGACCACGATCGACGACCCCGTTTGCTGTCTTCAGAAAGATTGTGAACCGGAGTGACATCTACTATTCACACAACCTGCAAACCGAGCAAACAACCCAACACCCAGACCCTTTCCCGCTTTCCCCGGGCGAGGAGCTGTGACGTCCGAAGGCCCAACATCCTACCCAAGCTCCATACATTGAATCCGCAAACCACCACGGAGAGACAACACCGACACACGCGATAGCAGAGAGAGACACAAACAGCCAACGATGTCAGGCAAGATCGAGAAGACGATAGCGCGGCAGCAGCAAAAGTACGTCCTCCTCCCGCCATCACACTACCCGTCCCCGTCCTACACAGGCGTGATCGCAAGCAGTCACGCTGACCACTCGTCTCCCACCCCTCTCCAGGATCGAAGAAGGCCAATACTATGAAGCGCACCAACAGCTCCGCGTCGTCGCCTCGCGATACGTGAAGCAGTCCAACTGGGCCGCCGCAGCCGACATCCTCTACTCGGGCTCGCAGGCCCTCCTCAAAGCCGGCCAGGGCGGCAGCGGCGGCGACCTCGCCCTGTTCCTCGTGGAGGTGTACAATAAAGGCGAGGTGAAGCCGGATGCGGCGAGCAAGAGCAAGCTGCTGAGCCTGCTGCGAGCGTTCCCCCCGGATGAGCCGACGCGGAAACGTTTCATCGCCGAGATGATCGGGTACGTTCCCGCGGCCCAGCAAACAACTCCATCGCCACCCCCCCATACTGATTACCCCCCAGCTGGTCCGCCAAACACGGCACCTACCCAACCGGCGACCCCGAACTCCACCACGTCGCCGGGTCCCTCTACGCCGCCGACAACGAACCCTACGCCGCCGAGCAGCACCTCCTCCTCGGCACGCGCGACTCGCCCATCGTCCTCACCACCCTGCTCTACGACTGGTACACGCAATCCCCGCCGCACACCGCGCCCTTACTCGCCGCGCGCGCCATCCTCCCTTACCTCCTCCTCGGCAACGTCCGCGCCGCGAACCAAAGCCACCTGCTCTTCACCAGCAAGCTGCAGCAGCAAAACCAGCCGGGCGCGCTAGGCACACAGGAGGTCTCCGCCGGGACGGCGGGCGTCGACCTGCGCGTCTTCCCCTCCCTCCCCCTCCTCAACTTCCTCGGCCTCCTCCTCCTCGCCGTCCAGCGCGGCGGCGCCCCGGACCTCTACCGCCAGCTCCGCAGCCACTACCGCGCCCACCTCGATGAGCTGGGCGGCAAGGAGGGCTGGGACGATGCGCTCGATGGCATCGCGGAGATGTACTTTGGCATCCGTCGCCCCCAGCAGGGGAACCCGCTGTTTGATATGATGGGTAGTTTGTTTGGAGGGGGTGGTGGTGGTGCGGCGCGTCAGCCGCAGAGGATGTTGGGGGCGTCGGCGCCGGTGAGTGATGGGTTGGATTGAGGGATGGGGGAGGGGAAGGGAGGTGTTCAGAGGGGGGAGGGGGTGGTTACTGCTATCTGGGCTCTTGAGACGAAGTACAGCGCCCCTGGTGGAAAAGATGGGATTTGTGGAGGCAGCCGTCGTCTAAAACTTTATAATATCACTCGAGTATATGTGATCCCATCAATGGATTTTAATCCAAGCTTTACGTGTTATGAGCAATCCTTCGCGCCTTCATTGCGTTATTTCGATTACGATCTGTCCATACATCTCGCCTACACCGCTTCGAGATCAAGAAAAGGCAAGGAAAAAAAATATAAGAAAGAAAAAAAGGGCAAGATGGCTGGAAGAGGTGTGATATAGAACCCACGAGGAGAGACAAGCAAACATCCTTTGACTGGAACGGTGTCACTGATGACAAGATATCTTGGAAATATCGATGTATCTCATGTACTTTTTTTATTATCACCTCATCCCTACACCCAAAGAAAATAGAAAACAAAAGCAGAACAACCAAAAAAAAAAAAAAAAAAAAAAAAAAAAGAACTGAGAAACCATCATCTTTTTCTGATCCCTCATATATCTTACCATTCATTCCTAACATAACATTAGCATTACGAGCATTACTCCTACTCTCCAGAAGGTTCATCACCCTCTCCGTGAATGTCATGTACTGTATCCGAACTTTGAAAAAGAACGGAAAGACCCAAAATCGCCGACGTCGGCCATTCACCAAATACTAGGTTGAGAGAGAGATGAATATATAGATGAAAAACAGAAGGAAAGAAAAACGTATCAAAAGCCAGGGTATAAAGCGCAAAACTGAACAAGGAAATGTTAAAAGAGGGAAAATCCCAAAAGAAAGAAACAGCCAAAACGTGGAAACCGTGCCATTCCCATCACACCGCCCCATCAAGCAACCTCGCCTTACCCTGCATCTCACTCAACTTCACCCGATGCAATCGCGCCAGCTCTCCACTGCGCATCGCCTCCGCCATCTTCGCCTCTCTTTCCGCCTCAGCCGCCCGGCGCACCTGCTCCACGCGCTTCCTTTCTTCTTCCCGCAGTCGCAACTCATCCACATGCGCAGGACCGGCGACGCTGTGCACGTTCGGCCGACCTCCTTTCCCATAGGCCAGCGGCCCCGCGTTGCTCTCGAGCAGGACGCCAGATGAGATGCGGCGAGACAGACGAGCGTTGAGCGCGGAGGGATAGCGAACGGGTGGCTGCTGCTGTGAGACGTACGGGTTCGCTGCAGCAGCAGGGGTGAGCAGCGGCGCCGAGCCGGCGTGGTGGTACGGCGGCTGATACGAAAGCCGCGGGTGTGGCTGCATCGTGCCGGCAGAGATGCGGGCGCTCGCTCTCACGCCTCCTTCGCCGGGAGCGGCCTTCCAATGACCCTGACCCTGGAGCAGCGGCAGACTGCTCTGGCGTGCTGGATGGGGCTTGAGTGATTCCCGGCTCCCGCCGTCCATGCTATTACCTCGCAGTGCCCTCGGCACCCCGGCCTCGGCGTTGTGCGTGTGCACGATCAGCGGCTGTCCCGCCCGGGCGGCTTCGGCGTTCAACGTCCGTGCTTGGATATGCAGGGCGTTGTGGCCTCCTAGGTTCTCCCTTGAAGCGACACTGTCGATGCTGTTACTTCGCAGATGTGGCTTCGATGAGCTTGAAGGGTTTGTCAGAATTCGAGAGGCTCGCATGTTATGAGCGAGGTGGATGAGGGAAGGGTTCTCCTGGCTGGCTTGCGGATGATATGCAGACTGAACACGAGGCCGTGGGGCTTGTAATTCTTGGGACACTGTACGCGGCAGTTGCAGTTGGGATTTGAGTTGTTCACGGCGCTTTGAAAGCGGTAGAGAATCCGGTGAACACGGACCCGTAGGCACTGTTACAGGCGGAATGCCCTCCAAGGCTAGGTCGGCCCAAGGATCATAGGGTGCGGTGCTCTTGTGTGTCCCGCGCCGATAGCTCGGATCGCGCTTCGGTAGGTGAATGGGTCGGGGTTCCTCGCCTCTCAGTGATGCTGAGCTCGATTGTCGACGATGGATGATGTTAGTGCGGGAAAATTTCGCAGAGTCAACAGCGCTCATCCCGACAAAGCTGCCGTGAGACTCCTCCGGAGTATAGGTAGTGATGCTGGATTTGCGAGAGTCATCTGAGGAATCGAGCAAGTTTCTGTCGGATTGACTGGACACAGGCCGGGAAGACGATGCTGTCGAAGCAATCCGAGGCTCTTGCGGCGAGTTATCCGCAGCAATCATCTTTGGTAGGAGCCGCTCTATACGGCCTTCAACCTGCGCAACAGGTGAATCCGGCTCCTTCAAGTCCTCAAGCTCCGGTGGTTCGGCGTCGTCGATACGGTGGTTGACCCACTCTTTGGCTCTGTATTTACCGCCGGCCTTGGGGAACTTGTCTCGTGGATCGAAATTCTCGAGGTTGACAAAGACTCCTGGGTCATGGTATGCTCCCTGTGTGACGATCTTCAAGGCCGGTATCTGCTTCTCCCTTTCACTTGGAGCTTGTTGTGCCGGGCGAGACTTCGATCGACTCAAGTCCTTCAAAGGCCCGACTGTTCCAACCACCTTTGCTTCCTGTGACAAAACTGCAGGTGCAGATCTTCGACGTTGACGGTCGTTTCGCTGGGACTTCAAAGATATCTCAGGATCAGAATCAAAGTCTTTCATGGATACCAAAGAGTGACGCTTGAATGTTTGAATGCCAACGAGACTGGTCGCATCCGTAGATGCGGAAGCTGCTTGAACCACTGCGAGGTCCTTCTGCAATAGACCAGATTTCTCGGCCTCTTCTGGTGTTTCCTCGACAGGGCACAGCGTCCGGGACCCTCGATTTCCCAGCTCGCTCAGGGCGATGGTGGCATCAGCGGACGATGTGTCGCTCTGAGCATCCACTTCCTCATCAACATACTCTTTGTTAAAGCTGGCCTGTGACAGAAAGCGGGCTAACGGTCGTGAAGGCGTGCTGGCACGGGGTGGAGCGAGCGATGGGCCCGTATGAGGTTCCATGTCAGATTTCTTGTAATCAGAATCGGAGGATGTAGCTAACTCCGGCTCGCTGCCAGACACGGGCCGCCGGTCGATGTCCCCTAAGTCAGCGAAGGGGAGAAAGGATAACGTCGACAAGTTGAGCTGCTCGGCGTTGACTGAGTTCGAGGAACGTGCTTCATGGCCGGCAACTTGGGTTTGGAGCGAGGATCGTTGTCGTGCCAGCGGCAGAATGACCACATCATCATCCTGCTCTTTGACAGCCTGTAGCTCCACTGCTTCGGTTCGGCCATGTTTACGCGCTGAAATAGCGTGCATCCATCCCTTCAACCACGACTTGTTGCCTGTCCTGCCTGCCCATGCTTCTGAAATCTTCCCACGGAATCCTTCCTTCTCCTTGATTTCCGGGACTGCGCTTTTGCTCCACTCTTCGCCCCCTCCGTACAATTGCTCCCAAATATCCCTTTCGCGATTCACTTCCTCCACCACCGCCCTGCCTCTGGCCAATTCCTCGCTGCCTAGCTCTTCGTCTCTTGCTCTAGCCATTGCCTCCAACCGATGTTCGTTCAGCCGTCGTCTGATGAGAAGCTTGCGCTGTCCGAATCCGCAGAGTAGGGCCAGTAGGACAATGACAGCAAGCTCAGCGCGAATCGCACGCGTCGTGGGATAGGTAGTCGCATTCGCAGGGAAAAGCGCTTCGTTAAGGTCTGCGTGGCATCGTCAGCGCATCTAAGCCATTCCAAGCGACTCATATAAAAATCTGAAGTCAGCGCGGAAATGGGAGACTTACCCCATATCCACAACCAGAACTCCTTACCGCCCCAGCCGCCCCAGCAATCCACTCCAAGCACTGTAGCTGCCGCCCCACCCCAGGCACTGCCGACCACGCCTCCCCAAGTGGTCACCTGATGCCTCCTCCCCCAACTGAACCACCGTCCAACGATCATGAAACCGATCGTAAACACAACCATGAACAGTATTATGAAGATTAGTTTGCCAACCATGCTAGTAATCAGACCGCCGGCACGTAACATCAGGAACCACATGGCCATGGTAAACCCACCGAGCGGAAGGGGAGAGAAGCGAGCCACATCCTTGAAAATCAACGACAGTCCACCGAATGAGAGACCAGCGATAAAGATGGCTGCGAGAAAGGCTCCCTGAATGCCGGGGGAATGGGGCGGGTTGGAGACGTATTCAATGAGCACCTACGGGGATTAGTGGGCTTTAGACTTTATTGAAAACTCAACGCGGTCAACTTACCGTGACCCCTAAAGCACCGAGGAACCCATTGGAGAGGAACGTTCCAGAGGCGGTGAAATTCACCCCCAAAATGCCATAGACAAGGCCTGCGCAGAAAAGTATTGCACCGGCGAGACCGACAGCGGGAGTGAGGGTAGGTTTCAGAGGGAGTTGGCCGGGCAATATGGTAGGAAGTACTGAGAGAGGTAAGTGATTGAAATTACAGTAACATGACAGTGTCCATACTCGCGCTGGCTGTTTCTGTGCTCCGCGAAAGGGAGACGGTATTCGCCTGTGTGGCAGAGGATGAAGCAGAGGCACTGCCGCTGGAAGAGAATCCAGCGGAGAGACTCTGAGTCGCGGATGCTACCGCGGCTTGGACAGTATCTTCAGCATTTGTGGTCGATGGACGGTAACTTGCTGTACTCGTTGAGAAGTCATCGCCAGATGTTTGATCTCTTCGGACACGGAAGCGCCGCAACCGAGTAGCACCTTCGAACGAAACAGCGGGAGCAATCAATTCACTATTCGGCGCGCGATTATCGAGTACCGCGACGGCATCGACGAGGAAAAGAGCGACAGAATACCATATCAAATAAACAACTTTCATGACGAGGTCGTCTAACCCGGAATAGAGGCCGCTGATGGCGGGCGCGAAGTGATTGATCGAACTCAAAAAGCTGACAAACGGCACCGGCAATACGGTAGAAGAAAAGAGGTACGAGAGACTAGATTGATAAAACCATGAGGGACTGCAGAAGATGAGGCAGACAGCGCAGATATGGAACGCTACCAGCAGTTCGTCAACGTCAACGGGGGAAGAACCGGGGAATATAGCCACGATGCGACGCGGCCAAGCAGGGAAGAAGATGGCAAGGTATGTTATACCGACTGCTGGCTCAAATCATGTTCCTATGTAGTCGAACATCCTTGGCTGCCGCTTTCTCCAGCCTGCTGCCGTCCAGCAGCGGCACAGGGAACATGGACCAACTCGCTCGCAGATCTCCGTTGCTCTTTGCCCTTTTTCTACACAGCGCGGACCAACGTGTCAGTGAGCTGCGGATTCGCACGGGCGGCAACCGAGGCGAAGACGACGACAAGACCTGTAACGAGCTTGGACGTTCCGATGCATGGGACTAGGACGCGTGATGTGATTGAGCGATGGAGAAGGCAGGGCAGGCAGGAACAGCTCACCTCCTCCGAGGTCTTCGGTATCCGTCTGACTTGTCCACCCAATCCTATGCATGTCCAGCACCCGCAAGAGGCAAGCTCCGTCGCAGGGGTTCTCAGTACCTGACAGTCAATAGCCTCCCGAGTCAACATCCTGACAGATGAGATTGAATAAAGATGCCGAACAACGACCAGCCACACCGAGCCCACTGAAGCCTAGCGAGGCCCGTTGTATGTAGCGGCTGAGCGTGGCGGAAACGACTGTCGTCTTATTAGATACTCAGATGGTGAGAATGCGGGTTTGCGAGCAGTCACAAGAGCTGAAACCGACGTTCCAAGTTCGATTTTGGATACATAAATACCCCGCAGCTGATGCATCAAAATCGAGCGTGTAACACTGAATTGCGTGCATGGCCCCAGAGAACTCGAAAGTTACACCAAGGTCGAAGCCTTCCGGTCGCCAACGTGCAGTTTTCGCCCTCCCGAACAGAATCATCGATATAGCACCAAAGTCGCCTGTGCCGGCGGCTCTCATCGGCCGCTAATTTACCAGCTAGACATTCACGCCTGGACGGACTCTTTCCTCTTTTCGTGTGGATCGTAGGAATCGCAATTTCGCTTCCAGGTGACCGGGGTATGCGGTGAGGATGAACGAGAACAGCGAAAGGCTCCAAGTGGCTAGTGGATCCGCCCCTGGCCATCCAAGATGGGACGACCTGAGGACGTGAACCGCGGACATGGGTATTGAGCTGGCGGCTGGGGAGATGAAGCAAGCCGCCCGGAAGCCTGAACCACTTCGGCTTTGCTGACTGTCTTGGCTCCGAAGAGAGAGCTAACGGGAGGCCGTCATCGCCTCTCGTCTTCTTTTCTGCCGCGACCAATTGTTGCGGCTAGATGAGAGCCATACAGAGCGTGGTAGAGAAAGCGTTGAGACGAGATCCTGCTTCAGCACACGGAGAAGGTGAGACGCGGGGTGACGAAAGATGGTTCGGGCCACCCGGGGGTGGAGAGGACGGGAACGGACTGCTTGGCATCTTCCGCTCCCGGGTTCAACGATCGCGAAAACTTGCAGATCGTGATGATGGTCGTGGTCCTACCGATACTGGACTGCCTTACATATCTCTAGCTCTCCGCCGAACAATCCATTGTTGCATTTCAGAAATGTAGCACCCGACTCTTGCGCTTCAGAGATGCGAGGTAATGGGAGATGCTTATGCATTCGAGGTCTGCCACCGCGATACGCAACTGGGCGCCGAGGACGCGGACTCGATATCCGCGAGAGTCCAAAGCTGTACTTCCTTCATCCCGGCGCTCTCAAATTTTCCCTCCATGACCATCCTCTCCTCCACCGGCTGATCGGCTGCAGCGTGCGTGCAGATGGTTCATGCATACGCAGCCAGCGATGTACCCCATCTCGGAAGTGTCCATGTCTCACAGCATAAGAAATTCCCGAGGCCCTGCAATACGTGAGCGGCGGACACGCTTCGGGGATGTTTTCAGGTTGCCACCGAAAGCCCTTCGTCACGGCGAGTATCTGGATAGGCTGGCTTCGTCCCTGCTGTAGCAGCTTCGGGATAAGACAGCTCCTTCATCCTGTGTACATTTGGTTTTCGATATGCTTGCTTTGACGACGTGATATCTAGATCTTCAGGTGTGCAGAATTCATGGAAGACAGAAGTGGTTCTGGAGGTTATCAAGGAACACGTGCTGCTCCGCCGCAAGCTCAACTCGTACGGACGAGCAACTGGGCCCAGAAGTTGTTGCAGCCACGCCTACTGAGCTAGGATGGCGGGTGTCTGCGATGTGATCGGAGGTCGAGGCGAACGTGGAAAGTATAAACTCGATGCCAAGCCTCCTGCTGCCATCATTCTTTCGGCGGCTGTAACAACCTCCTGTGTATATTTTTTAGTAGCGATGTTGGCTTCAAATCGCAGGTAGAGATGTAATGAGCCTTTGTAGCGGATATTAAAGATATGTGTAGTACAGTATCTTCCGTATTGTAAACTCATGCCTGTATAGTGAATCCTCGGAAAGGTTAGCGACTTCCCCTTGTAGCAGGGCCGTTTTTTTTCGACGCCTCCTGTCAACTGTCACGACGGACGCTATGCAACGGACAATCTACCTTAACCGTCTCAACCCGAAGCTTGCTGTCACTAATACCTTATCAACACCGCCTTGCTTGCCCTTTCGACAGGAAATAGGCCTCTTCTCAAGAGTCTCCGCTCGAGCTTGGCTTTGCGGTCCTGTATAGGGGAGTATAAGCGCTGACAATTCTCTGCGCGTATTGAAACGCGCACTCACGCGCCGAGCCGCTTGTTGAGATGTTGAGAGACGAAGGGGTTTGAGACAATCCATTCATTCCCTTCCGCTCTTCTTCTTGATTTTTTTCGATCTTTCTGAAGTTGTCCGCGTATGCACTGGAGAGTCAAGTCATCTGCAACTCACCCGCGCTTCTCCGCCTCACCGAGGGGTACCATGAAGCAGCGGTGAGAACGCGTGAAGCGCCTTCTTTATATTCGTTTCGTCGTCAAGCCTTCGTCTATCCTTTTTCGATTGCTATCCTTTCTACTGATGCCACTTCCTTTCACTTGCATTTGGTCACAGCGTGGTACGAAAGGCGAACCGGCCGTTTCATTCTTTGAGTTAGCCGCGTACAATGGCAGACGCGGCCAAACAAAGTCTCAGTGAAGGGCCTGCTGATGACCCTTGGAACTGGACAGTTGACGACGTCGTTTCTGTTTTCTGTAGGTCGAGGGATCTATGGAACGACGGAAGACCCAACGCGAAACTCCCAGATCCGACAGCTTTTGAGAGCGCACTTCGAGAGCAGGACGTCGATGGCGCCACTCTTCTAAGCTATATCACTGCAGAAGTCCTTGAGAAGAAGCTGAATATCAAATCGGCTGGACAGCTATCGGCTATAGAGTGGGCCATACAAAAACTGAGGAGAAGATCAAGGCTTTATCAAACGCAACATGGCCCTTCAGTGCCTGCAGTGCCTGCGCCTGCAGTGAGTACGTCTCCTGAGATAACAGCCTTTGCGTCCAGTATTGCATCGCAGCTACTCAAATTCAATGCTTCATCTGCTGTTGCTGCGTCGAATCTGCCTTCGCAACCCCAGCTACCCATCGCGACAGACACTCTTCCAGCCATCGAGAGCGCAGCGGGCAGTTCTTCGCCACAAACGCGTAGAGCGCTCACGCCTCCTGCAGTGGACAACGTTCATCTCCGCCCCAATGAAGTTGCGGTGGAAGGCCCCCAGGGCCAGAAGCGACGTAGGCTTGACCTCTCATCTACAACAAATCGCCTTCGCGATGGCACGCCTTCTCCGGTGAAAGATGTATCTTCCCTGGCCGTTGCTGCACCGAGTTCTCCGCCTTCCCACCTCACCATCGGCGAGGCCTCCGAATACCTAGGTAAGTCTGCGTTACCAATGGACAGTATCTTCTTCGGCGATGCGGACCATGGTGAGCCGGTCAAGAATGGACCTGACCTGTTTCCGGCGGATGCCGAAACCGAGCATCTGATAAGCTTCTCGCACTGGAACCCAAATCCTGGAGCTTCAGGAAGGCGCGAGTATGTCTACCGATGCATCTCCCGTTTCCTACGAGATCGCGAAACCGAAACGGTCAACTTCGGGGGCGAGAATGCCACGGCAGTGTTCCCTTATCGTGATCATAAATGGCTGGAATTGAAAGGACGGTCGGCACTGATTTTCCGGCAAAAGGATGATGGCGATGTGGAAGTGGTCAGGAACGGTGAAGCCAGAGGCCAAGGTGATGAGTGGGGCTTCTTGGATCACTGGTCGCATGGAATAAGCTACGAACTCCCTCCATATAATCCGGACGGAGACGAGGAGGAATATCCTCCTTCGCTTATTGCTGAGATCGAAGAGGAAGAGGAGGCTGCGAAGAGACAGAAAGAAAAACTCCTCACAGAAGAGCAGGTTCAAGCAACGATTGACGGAGCGATCCAGGAGTTTGTTCGAGACTGGGAGACCCGAAAGAAGCCGCGACTGGATGAGCAGAGAGCGTGGGCCTTGTGGAATACTACGAGACATCGGCATCGGCGCACCGCGATGATGACGCAGATCGAGAACACACTACAAAAGATCGACGGGCGTCTCAAAAAGCTACGGGAAGGAATCATTGAGCAACCCTGGACAAATGAAAAGAGCCTTTTGGCCCAGTGCGCCAGCTTAGAACTGACGGTTTTTCAACGGCAGGAGGAGTTGTGGAAAAAGCAAGTCATGGACCGCACTGATGCACCGCAAAAACCTCCAACGATTCCACGACATCACAAACGGGTAATACGAAAGCCACGTTCGGACGCCGATGAGTCTGAATCATTAGGGAGTGATTCCGAAGCAGAAATGGCGGAGTTTGTTGCTCCCAGTGAAGCGAACGACGAGGATATCCCGGTACCCGATGCAACTTCGCCCAGTCATTGGGAACGTGAATCGCCAGTTCCGCCCCCTCTGGAGAATGATTCCCTTGACTTCGCACCCAAAGAGCATACTCCACAGACCGACATTGATTCCGAAAACGAAAGCCTGCCTGATGCAGACAGCTCGCGCACGCTACCGGAGGCGCCCCCTCACGAAACTCCACACTCCGTCATCGATTTGACGGTTTCTTCAGATGCAGAATCATTCAAACAGCCGGACTTTGGCATGAGGCCGGGAAATACCGGTGCTAGAGTGCCTAATTTCAGAGGGGCTCCTGGACTTGCTTCAGATCAGGAGATCGCTGGCTGGGATTGGCTTGAACTGGAAGAACGTGAAGACCGGAAGCGACTCATCATCAAGGTCCTGCATGAGATGAGCGCGGAAGATCGGGCGAAGCTAAGCTCAAAGATACAAGACGTCAAAGCCGCTGACTTCATGCGCATATTCAGGCTGACTCTCGAGGCGATCTCCCTACCTAGACCACCTATACCTGGAAGGGATGCCGACACATTCGAGCAGTTCAAAAAGCTTGCTGCTCTCTACGGCTGCTGGACCTCGAGTAGCCGGAGTTACTGGCTCAAGCCTCTGGTTGCTGGAGATGCTAATGATTTCTTGAAAGATTTCCCAGCTGACAGCCGCACGATGCCGCAGCAGCTGGTTGAGTTCCACAAGTTTGTCCGGTCGATCCTCGTGCCAGACTTGAAATCCTCACACTCGCCCTTCCGGTCAGCTGCCCCTACTCCAATGGCTTCCTCTTCACTTGCGCAGGATGAATCATCTTCAGGCGGTAGTGAGCCGATCAGAACTCCAAGCAAACGCCGGAGACCAAAAGTCGCGAAAAACCTGAACGCTATGCAGAGGCGTGAAAAAGCTCGATTACGTCAGGAAGAGCAGCAAAAGAACGCTGAATTGCTGGATTTGCGCGACGGACAGCATGGGGAGAAAGTGATCGTAAATACAAATCACGCCTCGGACGAAGGCGTTATCTATCTGCATCCGTCAATTGCTCGCCGCGCCAAAGCTCATCAGATCAAAGGCATCCAGTTCATGTGGAGGGAGATCGTGGCTGCTGATGCTGATGAATCTCCTGGTTGCCTCCTGGCTCATACGATGGGTCTCGGCAAAACGATGCAAGCTATTGCCCTGATTGTCACGATAGCGGAGGCAGCTAACTCTAACAATCCGAATGTCAGAGAACAGGTTCCCAAGCCCCTTCGGAGAACGCCCTCCCGAGTGCTGATCCTGTGCCCTGTACCATTGATACCGAACTGGAGGAATGAGCTGGACACATGGATCCCCGCCAGTGCCCGCGGAAAACTTGGTGAGATCCGATCGTTAACAGCAGAGCTTTTCCCTCTCGAACGGTTGGAAGCGCTTACAGAGTGGTATGAAGAAGAAGGAATCCTCGTGATGGGTTACCAGCTCTTCCGACAATATGCTGAGGGTAAACCGCGGGGAGTGAGTTCCGAAGCCTCTGAGACCGCTCGCAGATATGTCCTTCAGGGTCCGCGAATCGTGATCGCTGATGAAGCGCATACCTTCAAGGCGAGCAAATCAAGTATATCTGCTGCGGTCGCCCAGATCAAGACAAAGTATCGCATTGCATTGACTGGCTCCCCTTTGAATAACAATTTACTGGAATACTACAATATGATCAATTGGGTCTCCGAAAACTGGCTAGGCGACAAAGAGGAATTCAACGACCACTACAAAACGCCCATAGAGGAAGGCCTATGGGCGGGAGCAGGGCCCGGCGAAAGAAGACGAAGCTACAAGATGCTGAGAGTCCTCAAGGATGAGATCGATCCGAAAGTCCACAGGGTTGACATCACCGCTCTGAAGGGCCAACTGAAGCCGAAGCTGGAGTTCGTTATTACGGTGCCGCTAACCCCCATCCAGAAGCAAGCGTATACGGTGTTCGCTAACGCCGTCCTGGCCAGGTCGGACGATCGCGTTTCGTGGGCGAGACTCTGGGGCTGGCTGAGCTGGTTGTCGCTGCTCTGTAATCATCCACTCATGTTCGCTGACAAGACCCGGAAAGAAGAGCTGAAGCAGAGAACCGGAAAGCAAGAAACAGGTTCGAAAAGAAGTTCAGGTTCTGACGGCGATTCGTTCGCCGAGGATGAGGGCAATCTTAGTGACAGCAAAGAGCTGCCCGCAGAAACCCTTTCCAGTAGCTTTCTCGACAGACTTCGTAAGGTCTTTGAAGGCGTCGACCTGAGTTCAGCCGAACTCTCCTCCAAGGTCGTGGTTCTCAACCGGATCCTTGGCGAGGCTCGGAAAGTGGGAGATAAGGTCCTGATCTTCTCGCATAGCATCCCGACGCTTGACTATCTTCAAGTGATATGTGAACGACGCGGGTTCCGGGCGATGAGGATTGATGGGAAGACAAAGCCGTCCGAGCGTCTGGCATACACCAAAGGATTCAACGAGAGCAAGGACATGGACTTGTTCTTTGTCTCGACGCGGGCCGGTGGTGTAGGCTTGAACATTACCGGCGCAAATCGTGTCGTTATCTTCGACTTCGCCTGGAATCCCGCGTGGGAAGAGCAAGCGGTCGGGAGAGCATATCGCATTGGACAAGAGAAACCGGTATTTGTCTATCATCTAATCACCGGAGGCACCTGGGAGCCCAAGATGAAGCACCAAGCCAACTTCAAGACACAGCTTGCCTATACGGTCGTGGACAAGAAGAACGTCAAAGCTCGCTCACTAAAGCCACGCCAGTTTCTGCAGGAACCGGAGGAAGTTGCTCAGGAAGATCTGCATGCGTACAAGGGAATCGATACCGCCGTTCTCGATCATATATTGGATACATACGAGCCTGGCAAGGATTTCATAATCCGTGCGATTACCTCGACGGAGACTCTAATGGAGGAGGAAGAGCCTACGTTCAGCAAAGAGGAGGAGCAGGAAATCGAGGCCATCAAGTTGGCGCGCATCAAGAAGCAGCCGCTGTCGGAAGTGATGTACCAACATCAACGACAGCAAGCCTTCGCTGGCCCATCGACAACGTACGTGCCCCCTTTTACGGCGGGGGCCGGACGTGGCCAAACTGCCTTTCAGAACATCCCTGCTCGATCCACGGCTCCGAGTGGAATGAATGGAGGTTCTGGTAAACTCCCCGTCCGTCAGACAGAACACAGAAGCAGCCTGTCGGAAGCACCAGCCACACCGCTAGTGGCGGGATCGAGTGAGCCCCGCGTCTCCGCATCACATTCCGGGCCTACTTGGTCGCACTTCCCTAGAAGCAGCGCCTCGAAGGTCGACCGCACGCGTGATCCCCGCCTCCAAGGTCGCTTTGCACCGACAGCTCGACCGTTTATCTCTCCTTATAAGGTCGTCGACCTCTCTTCGGGAGAGGGCTCGGAATCGGATGTCGATTCGGTTCTGGGAGATGATGAGCGGCGGCCTGGGGCTTCCTCTAAGTCGTCGAAACCGATGGGGAATGGAAATGCGAATGGCCACTCCAAGACTACATCTTCTTCTGGTGCTAACGTGGCTGACAAACCCGCGACAGGGCGTTAGTATGGCGGCCACGGACCACTGTGGTTGACAGCGCGGTCCGCAAACGTCCTTAACGGCAGGAATTCCCTTTAATACGACGACTCCATGCTCGTCCCGTTGCAGTTCAGGGGAATTTTCCTAAGATGACTGGATACCTTGAACGAAGATATAGGCATGAATTTTTCGACGAGCTTCCCTTCCTTTTCTTCATCGTCACACTTTTCGGTCTGCGGGACGCAATGCCCTTTTTGGATTTCGCACAGCATTCAATAGCTGATCCCTTTCTTGGTTCTATTCATATCCTTCTTCCGCCGATCTGCTTCTCATCGTTTTGGTTCAGGGATATCTGATAGCATTTCAGGGCCGAATAGACGATGTGAGGTCGTTTAATTATGCTTTCGGATTTTGGCCTCGTTCTTCGTAATGGATTTCACTAAGAGGACACTACGCTATCGTTGGGGGATTCCCGCGGAGTTACATACTACGTAGCTAACAGGGGGCTTACTACTATATAGCACATGCTTAAACCTTTACTTAAATGAATACCCGAGTTAATCCTTTCGAGTTTAGATTTTTTGTTTTTCACCTCCCTGAAGACCAATGCAAAATGTCAGCTGAGCTTAAAATAGTATTTACGAGGATCTGGACGAGGGCATTTCTTTGCGTTCGAGTGTCGAGATTCGTAAATAATGCCCTGGTGTAGGCGGTATTACGTACATCTCACAACCGACGAGGAGCATCATTCGATGGTACGAGCCAGGTCCTCGAAGCGCACTTGCATTCCCCAGAGATGACGCAGAACCAAAGGGGAGAGAGAGCTGGCACGATGGGATCCACTCCGATGGCCGGCGCCACAGTGGGGGACAAAAGTGAAGGAATTGATGCCTGAGGCGTATAATGTTCCACCACCATCGAATTGATCAATATATCACCATTTCCTCCCCTTTATAGCTTTACTACCATTCTCTCGCAGTATCCTGTATCGAATGGTTGTCCCATGATAAGGCGTTTTAATAATGGCGTCGATTCACAACCTGGATTGTATTGGGGTTTGTGAGTGTTTACAGGGAGGGTCCTCAGGCATCAGTTCCCTCACTTTTGTCCCCAACGTGGCGCGGTCCAGGAACCTGACCGACTCCGAGAAAACAGCGGGTGGATGGCTGAACGGCCGGCAAAGGGGGAACATCGGCGGTAAATCAACGGCGAGGAAGGCTTCTGGAACGGCGGCTGGGGCTGCTCCGGTCGCCAAAAATCCATCCCGTCATGACCTGAGAGGGGCCTTGCTTATGTACGCCGACCGCCCGGCCAATCGGGGCGCCCCGTTACTGCTGACCCTTTACATGAATCTCACTTTTGCTCCACCAGACCGGCTTGTAACATATCCATCGGTTCTATTACTACCGCCTCTCCCTCCGACTTTCTTTTTCGACCTCTTCTTCCCCTTCTGTCACCCTCCAATTCCGCTTCATACATACACATCCGGACGTCAATCGCATCTCACTCCTGACGCCCAACACCTGTCAACATGGAGGCTCTTCTGCGCCAATCCCGCTCGATGTGTCCGTTCCTGCACAAGACCTCACCCGCCACCCTCCGCTCCCTCTCCACCAGCACCGCCCACCACACTGCGTCTCCCGGCGGCGGCAGCATGTCCAACCTCCAGGTGCTTGCTCGCCGCTGCCCGGTTATGGGCAAGGCTCTCGCCGTCCAGAGCGCTCGCTCCGGCAATGCGACTCTGGCCGGCATTTAC
The DNA here is from genome assembly GCA_019775845.1 of Myrmaecium sp. VS I D KN 1. Taxonomy (NCBI): domain Eukaryota; kingdom Fungi; phylum Ascomycota; class Dothideomycetes; order Valsariales; family Valsariaceae; genus Myrmaecium; species Myrmaecium sp. VS I D KN 1. Next base: position 624,329 of record JADQAV010000017.1, on the reverse strand, counting down.
GGCGGCGCCCGGGCCTACACCACCAAGGTCCCCAGGGCCAGGCTTCACACCTCCTCCGCCAAGGAAGCGCAGGCTGTCGACGTGAACAAAGTGCGCCATGGACAAGGTTCGTACCAGGGTTCCACGAACGTTCCGAACATGGAATACTGACCCCGTCTTCCAGTTCCCTTTGCTCAGCCCGTCAACCGTGCAGCGAATGCGCAACCCGCCGTCGAAGCCACCGGACCGCCTCCTCCGCCGAAGCCCGTCAAGTTCGATTACGAGAAGTTCTACGAGGCCGAGCTTGAGAAGAAGCACAAGGACAAATCGTACCGTTACTTCAACAACATCAACCGTCTGGCCAAGGAGTTTCCCCGCGCTCACATGGCCTACGAGGAGGACAAGGTGACCGTGTGGTGCTCGAACGATTATCTGGGCATGGGTCGCAATCCGCAGGTGCTGAAGAGGATGCATGAAACTTTGGACAAGTATGGCGCCGGCGCCGGCGGCACCCGAAACATCTCCGGTCACAACCAGCATGCGATCAGCTTGGAGGCCACACTGGCGAAACTGCACGCGCAAGAAGCGGCGCTCGTTTTCTCTTCCTGCTACGTCGCGAACGATGCGACCCTCGCGACGTTAGGAAGCAAGCTCCCTGATTGCGTCATCCTTTCTGACGCATTGAACCACGCTTCGATGATCCAGGGTATCAGGCATTCCGGAGCGAAGAAGATGATCTTCAAGCACAACGACCTCGTAGATTTGGAGGCTAAGCTTGCGTCCCTGCCCCCGGAGGTTCCTAAGATTATCGCTTTCGAGAGTGTGTACAGCATGTGCGGGTCGATTGCCCCCATCGAGGCGATCTGTGACTTGGCCGACAAGTATGGCGCGATCACCTTTTTGGACGAGGTTCATGCCGTCGGCATGTACGGACCGCACGGAGCGGGTGTTGCGGAACATCTCGATTACGAAGCTCACAAGGTGGGCAAGCCCAAGGGTACGGTCATGGACAGGATCGATATCATCACCGGCACGCTTGGTAAGGCTTACGGCTGTGTTGGTGGCTACATCGCTGGATCTGCGAAGTTCGTCGATTGGGTTCGGTCGCTCGCGCCTGGTTTCATTTTTACCACTTCCCTTCCCCCTGCGACCATGGCCGGTGCGGAAGCCGCGATTGAGTATCAGATGAACTACCAGGGCGATAGACGTCTCCAGCAGCTCCACACCCGTGCCGTGAAGGATGCGCTCAAGGCGAAGGATATCCCCGTGATCCCCAACCCGAGCCACATCGTGCCGGTTCTCGTAGGTAACGCGGAGGACGCGAAGAAGGCTAGCGATATGCTGTTGGAAGACTGGGGCATCTACGTTCAGGCGATCAACTACCCGACGGTACCGGTCGGCCAGGAGCGCCTGCGCATCACGCCGACGCCCGGCCACATCCGCGAGTACCGCGATCACCTCGTGAAGGCTCTGGACAGCGTGTGGACGGAGCTCGGGATCAAGCGCACCAGCGACTGGGCCGCGGAGGGCGGTTTCATCGGCGTGGGCGAGGCGGGCAAGGAGGAGGTCGAGCCGCTTTGGACGGATGAGCAGCTTGGGATCAGCGAGGTGGTGCAGGAGATGAAGGCGGGCAGCGGCCCCCTTGGCGTTTTGGAGGCGATTCTGGAGAACGAGCGCAAGCAGACTGCGCAGGCTGTCGCTGCTGCTGCGTAGATTTGGGGCACATCTGCGATTCGCCTGGTTGTTTTTGGCTCTGGAAAAAGTCGCCCTTTTATGGGGCAATGAGACGAGTTCTTGATCCTCTTTTTTCGAGAGAGAAAAAGAGTTGAGCAGAACCGTTTGTTGGATGTTTGGGCTGCACATGTTGCCAGCTTCCCACTTTTTCTTGGTTTTTATCATCTTCTTGTCGTTCACTATTTAGGTGCGGATAAATGTCACCGTTGTTTGGAGAGGGGCTGTCGAATGATGGCTTCTCTATATATATTGTTCTTGAATTTTGCGTCGTCTATGTGATTTTTCTGATCTAAATCGAAGAGACAGACTTGGACGATGATCGGGTCTAACGGGATCATTGCAATTGCCTGTAAAGTCTTCGTCAATTCCTCGTGAAGCTGTATATAAACTCCACTGAACGGCTCGTGGGAACCTGCAAGCTTGAGCTGGTGCACGGACCATATCGGAGCGGAACAACCACGCCTGCAACTTCGCGGTCACCTTTGAAGCAGAGCGAAGTGCTCACGACGCCAACACGTCTTTCTTTCACCTTACACAACCCGTTTTGCTGCTTCTCGACGGTTTTTCTTTGAGCTTGTGTGGAGCGGCCTTGCGAATATCATCGACCTCGTCGATAGCCGCTCTCTTGCGCTGGACCATTGCACCGACTTCGAGCAGCGTCATCTCCGCAAGTCGAACAGCGCAAGTCACAAGCTTCAAAGAGATCCTCCCCATTCATTCGTATTCCTACCTTCAACCTCCCCCACGACATTTATCCAACCATGGCTCCGCTCAATAAGCGCAAGCGTCCTGACCGCACGCAGTCGCACGACGGCACTGAGTCCCGCCCCTCCCCTCACCGGCCTCAGAATATGAGCCTTGCTCAACAGAACCCGCATAGCACGGAATTACCGAACCGGCGAGGGAACTCACAAAACTCACGAGGCGATCGTCGGTCGAACAGAGGTGGTTATAGAGGTAACACGCCGCGCGCGTCTCCTACTCCGCAGCGGAATGGAGCTGAGACCTCTGCGTCGGCAGCAAATGCGACCTCCACTCCAACTCCCCGTTCGCAGAATACCGCGATGAACCCTCCTCCGGTACCACAGACGCAGTCAGCTCCCTCCCAACCGGCTCCGTCAAATCCTCCTACCCCTCAGATCCAACCGGCTCCGTCAAATCCTCCTACCCCTCAGATCCAACCGGCCCCGACACAACCGAAGCAAGCAAACTTAGCACAGCCGACACCTGCCCAACCTGCTCCGCCGCCGCGAAAGCGACATTTCCCTCACAAATGGGTTACCGATGAGCGGGTCAAGGCTTGGGAGAGCACGGGTAAAGCGGCCGTCATTGCTGACGCCGTCAAGGACAACACTCTTACGATAGGCGAGGTCTTCCAGGACATCGTCCGGTCGGGCCTTCTCGGTCGTATCAGTCCCCAGTCTGCCGGCGAGACGGTCAGGGAGATCCTATGGCAAGTCAAGGAGCTTGACTGCGGTATCAACTCGGCCGAGTTCTTCTGCGACGTCATATCCACCGCCTTCTGTGCGCCGGAAGACCTTGACAACCCCGCGTTGGTTCAGATCATCGTTAACACATGGATCTCGCCCCAGATCATCCGTGAGGTCTTGGAGGCGGACGTGTTGATGAAGCTGGGCTTTGTGCGGAACACCTTCTACAGAAAGTTCATTCGACAGAGCACAGACACCTACTACCGCCAGTCGGCGTACAACCGGCTTGTTGAGGAGACTGAAGGGTACTCCAAACTTCTCACGGAATACTTCGCAATGGGAAACCGTGGCGCGCCGACTGCTACGATGGTGGAAGAGGCTTTCACCAGGATCAAGGCTTTGATTGGTGCGTTCGACATGGATGTTGGGCGTGTGCTTGATGTCACCCTCGACGTTTGTGCAAATCAATTGGTTGCCAACGGCACCTTCTTCATCAAATTCCTCCGGATGAGCTCGTGGTGGCCGGAAGAGAAGACATATCCGGGTCTCGAGACGACCACTCTTCAGATACAGTCGCTGCCGTCATGGGCCCTGCCCGGCTCCGAGACATGGGCGTATACGGATGAGGAGCGCGAGCAGTTGGCCGCCGCCAAAAAGGAACGTGATACCCGGTTCTGGAAGCGTGTTCAGGAGATCGGCACCCGTGCCTACTTCGAACTTGGTAGTCGTCGCGTTCTTCATCCCGAGGTGATCAACGACTCCAACAAAGATTCCTTCGGCCTTTCCGATGAGGACGTCGCGTGGATCAAGAAGAATGGCGAGCTCCCCCCTAACGGCAATACGACTGCTGCACAACTCCTCGGTTATAAGCTACAGTATTATGCGTCGGATCGACGAGGCGAAAACGAGACTCTACCCTCCAACCTCATCTACCTCACTGCCCTCCTCATCAAGATCGGTTTCATCTCCCTGCGCGACATTTACCCTTACCTCTATCCCTCCGACGACGACATGAAAGATCTCAAGGAAAAGCTTATGAAAGAGAAGGCGGAGCGTGAGAAGAAGATGCTGCCCAGTGGCGGCACGAACGCTTTGGCCATGGCTGGCGCACTTACCGATGATACCCTTCCCGCACCTGTCCAGCGCTTCCGTGAAGCTGAGGCCAAAACCACCGCTTCTCGAAACGAAACACCAACCCCCGCGGCTGGCACCCCGGCCGCCGATGAAGAACCTAAAGCGAATCTCCCCGAGCCTGCCGATCAGAAGCGCATGCTCCTTGAGAGTCTCCTCTGCTTTGGCTGCCTGCCGGAGGCATTGTACCTCCTCGGTCGCTTCCCATGGCTTCTGGATGGATATCCCAGTCTACTACCTTTTCTGTTCCGCATCTTTGACCGCAGCATCAGCAAGATCTGCGAAGACATGGACACTGTACCCCGCCTGGAGGGTATCGATGCCCCCGAGATCAGAGCGGAGGCTCCTAAGCAAGCCAAAGGACCGCTTATGAGAGAGCCCTTGGATCCCTGTAAAATGAAGCGTTGGATGGATATCGAAAAGAGGGAGGCTGGTAATGCTTCCAAAGCCGGTGGAGACCTGTTTGACTTCCAGTTCTACTGGAAAGACTGGGACGACAACGTGCCTGTTTGTCAGAGCGTGGATGATCTCTTCCTCTTCTGCAACACCTTGCTTAACTTCGCCGGCCTAAAGATCGGAAGTGATCCAACGCTGCTTCAGAAGCTTGCTCGCATTGGCAAGAAGAGTCTTATGGAGAATCCGTCGGAGGAAAACTACAACCGATGGATTGCCTTGTCGAAACGTCTCCTTGTTCCGGCGCTCAGTCTGACGGAGCGCATGTCCGGTTCGTTGAACCAGGTTTGGGAGCTCATCAAGATGTTCAAAATTTCCACGCGCTACAACATTTACGCCGAGTGGTTTCAAGGTCAGACATCGAGGAAGCCCGACATCAAGGTCGCCTTTGATCGCGCCACCGCCGAGACGAAGGATACTCTCAAGCGCATCAGCAGAACAAACACGCGGCAAATGGGCCGTGTCTTGGCCAAGACGGCACACTATGCCCCTGGCGTTGTGTTCAGGGTGACGCTCAGCCAGTTGGAGTCTTACTCTAACCTCGTTGATGTGGTGGTCGAAGGTGTTCGATATCTAACCTACATCGGCTACGATATTCTCACCTGGTCACTACTCACTTCTCTCTCCGCTCAAGGCAGAAATCGTCTCCAAGGAGATGGTATGCTCACCAGTCCGTGGCTGCAGGCACTGTCCGCCTTTGCCGGCAAGTCTGCGAAGCGGTACACCCTCGTCAACCCGGTCCCGATCGTTCAATACGTCATCAGCCGGCTTAACAAAGGCGACACGACCGATCTTGAGCTCATCGAGCAACTGCTTGCTTCTTGTACCGGTATTCGCTCCGATGTCGACTACACCGAGATTCAGACCCAAGGGATGGCTGGTGGCGACAAGCTACGCACTCAGATCTGGCAGACATTGCACGACGATCGTCACAAGTCTGGCACCATTCAGGCAGCGAAACGCTTGTTGAATCATCTCATCGAGAACGACCTCGTGGGCCGTTTGATCATCCTCATCGCTCGCGAACGCGATGCTTATGCGCACCGTGAAGGGAACCAGGATGCACCCCTGAAGGTGGTTACCAATAACATTGATAAGATCCACCGTGTGTTCGTTCAGCTTTTGGAGGGCCTCCGTCACAACCTCTCCGTCAAGGAGTTCGACGCGGCCGTGCCTGATCTGGTGAAGTTGCGGGGCAGATTCGGAATCCAGGACGCGCCGGCCTGGCATATCGTGCGTGACAGCATCAGTCATCACATGCTTGAGTATGATGAGAACAAGAAGGCGGAGGTGCAGAAGGCGGCGTCCGAACCTCCGAAGACGAACGGCGATGCTGATGCGATGGAAGTTGATACCCCGAAAGAGAGTGGCGAGGCAACAGCACCTCCGAAGCAGGAGAACGATGGCCAGGTCAAGGCGGAGGCCGAAGATGTCAAGATGGAAGATGGTGCACCGCCTGCTGCGCCGGTCACTGTCCCGGCGCCCGAAGATCATCGCCACCCTATTCTGAAGGCACTCGCGGCGGATCTGCGCCCGACGCTGCCTCCGGATTTCGAGAAGAACATGAACCTAGCTTTCTACACACGCTTTTGGCAGCTGTCCTTGTCCGATCTCTTCGTTCCAGCCACGGCGTACGAGCAGGAAATCAAGCGGCAGAACGATGCGATCGCGATGGCCAGGGCCGACCGCTCGGATGTGTCCAGCGCGGGCAAGAAGAGAAGGGATAATGAGATTCGGATTCACACCGAGATTGCCGATGGCCTCCGCAACGAGATGAAGGCGAGGATTACGGCGCATGCTAACGTCAAGAGCGCGCTTTTGAAAGAGAAGGATGAATGGTTCAGCGCGTTCCCGATCAGTGCGGGAGAGGTTGTGCACGATGCCATCATTGAGCACTGCTTCTGGCCTCGCATCATCCACTCCCCCATGGATGCGCTCTATACTCACCGCATGCTGATGTTCCTGCACAACAACGGAACGCCGGGTTTCCGGACCCTTCAGCTGCTTGACCAGATTTTCCGTTCTAATATGTTGTACCATGCCGTCTTCACGCTAACCGCCAGCGAGACTGAGAACCTGGGTCGTTTCCTTAACGAAGTCCTCAAGGATCTTGCTCGATGGCACGAAGATGCGGATACTTACCACAAGGCCGCGCACGGCTCCAAGAATAACCTCCCGGGTTTTGCGATGAAGCTCAATCCTGACAAGACCGCAGCAAATCTTCTAGGTTACGAGGACTTCCGTCGCCTGCTTTACAAGTGGCACTCGAACTTGTGTACCGCACTCCGCAGCCTGCTGACTGACAAGGAATACATGTGCATCCGCAACGGCACGATCCTGCTCAAGACCATCTCCCAGACCTTCCCGACCGTCAACTGGATGGGCAAGGCGCTCCTCGACTGCTTCACCGAGATCGCCCAGCACGAGGAACGCAAGGATCTCAAGCTGATGGCGAACTCGTCGATCCCCAACCTGACCAAGCGCGAGAAGTCGTGGATCCTCCCCCAGGCATTCCGATTGGTGAGTACCTATGATATCAGCGAGGCCATTAGGGCCGTCGCCTTCTCACAGCCGTCTTCTCCTCCGTCTTTGTGTGTCGTTGTCTACGTTCACAAGGTCGGTGTCGCCACGTCGGCGGCTCCTAGACCTACACTCTCGGCGCCTCGAGCTGCTCCTGGCCCTATGGGCCTGGCGCGAGGAGCTGGTTCTCATTCTACTTCTACTTCTACTGTCACTTCCGTTTCTACTCTCGCTCCTACTTCAGCTGTCTCTTCGAAACAGTCGCGCTTTCGATCAAAATCGCACGTGCAACAGAAACAGCAAGCTTACACAACCCCCAAGGGCGACGGTGCGTCTGCTGGTGCCAGGCAAAGCGCCAGCCGTGCCACCTCGACGCAGGCAAACACGCCGCAACCGTCCGCCCCTCAAGCAGGTTCTTCGACCCCGGCAACGTTGAATGCAGCGGCACCCGACTTCAAGCCCAAGGTCGACAGCAGTCAAACGTATAAGCGCCCCATCAACGATCTGATCAGACAGAGAACGCAAGAGCTGATTCGCAACAGAAACGGAGCCATGAAACCGACGGAGACCAACCCACGACGTCCTGATGAAGGTGAGACCGAGCCGGCCAAGGACACGTCTGCTGCGGCTGCCAGTGAGCAGGCGCCTGCTACGGACGCGCCGCAACCGGAAACCTTCCAGGACCAAGCGCGACCGTCTTCACGCCAATCCGACGGCAAGCAATCCGGTCGACTTTCTCCGGGACCCCAGACTGGACCGCCGAGGTACGATAACGCTCGCGGGCCGCCCAATCAACGCCAGCCACATGCCCTTCCAACACGGCCTGAGGCGCCTCCTCCGCGTGGCCGCGGTGCTCAGCGCATGGATGATCGACCTCAGGATTATCGCGGTTATGGCCGCTACGACACTCGTGGTCCTCCCCCGAATCCTGACTACGGTAGGCTTGAGAGGCCTGAAGGACCGCGTGACGGCTACGACCTGCGCCGCGAGTCCCCGAACCGTCGTCCCCGTCCTCGATCTAGGTCGCCAATGCAAGAGCGCATGGTCATGGACCGTGAACGTGAGTATGTCCCCCGTGAGTATCCGGATGAGCGCACGATGAGGCCTCCGCCGCGCGATGGCCGCGGTCCTCTCCCTCCGCAGGCCTGGCGCGATGAGCCGCAGAGCATGCGACAGCGGCCGATGGATTCTCGAGGTCCGCCGATATCGATGGATTCGCGCACCCGTCCGATGGGTCCGCCGCCGGTGCACGTTGCTTCCGCTGGTCGGGAGACGCCCATGCATTCTGAGCGCCCTCCGCACATGGACATGGATCGCAACGGTATCAACCCTGATCGTGCCGCTCGTCTCATGGGCGACGAGCCTCGCTCTCGAGCCGAGAACCCTCGCGTGGATACCCGTAGGGACCGAGGGTCACGCCCTCATTCACCCGTCAGGCGCATGGACGACCGTGGCCCTCAGAGCTTCCCGACCTCTCGCCACGACATGCGCGACGACCGTCTCCCCCCTCCCGACCGCACCCTCAGCGGAAGTTTCCCGCCGCCTTCTCGTGATCGCCGCGACGAGCCCGGCGCCAATGCCCCAACCGGTCCTCGCGGAGGCAGAGAATATCCCGAGCCCTCGCGCTCCCGCGAGCTGTTTTCATCGCCGAACTCCGCGCCGCGTGGGCCTATTGATCCGAGTCATGGCCGGCTGAACCAGGACTACGGTCCGCCGCCTCCTCGCGTACAACAGGATCCGAACTACGGTCGGTTGAACCAGGATATCCCGTCCGGGCCTCGCAGCCGCAACGCTCCTCGGACTGGCAGTCGCAACTTCACTGCGCCTTCGCCTGGCGTGCCATCTTCGCCGGCCCATGAGCGTCCGCCTTCTGGTTCCTTCGAGCGCCGCAATGACCGTGACCGCCGCGAGATGGAGCCCCTTTCTGGACCTCCTTCTGGAGAAGATGTCGCCGTGCATCCGAGCCGTCTGGCCAACCTGATGCAACCGCCCCCGCTTGATACCGTCAATGTACCCTCGTATGCTCCCTCCGGGCCTCGCAGCTCGGGACGGTCCAGCATGAACGCGCCTGGAGGCCCGAACCCGTCATCCCGCGGCCCGCCCGGCGGCCCCGGTGACCGCCGCTCCGAACGTGAGGACAAGCGTTTCGCCGGTCTCAACAGCGTGCTCAATCCCAGCAGCGGCAATGGCGGTGCGCCGTCGCCGCGCGATGAACGCCCCAGCGACCGTTTCCCCGTTCGTAACAACCGTCCCCGCGGCGGTACCGGGACCAGCGGGCCCTCGCCGGCGAACTCGCAGCCTGGCACGCCGAACCCGCACGGACAGCGCCCGATGGAGTTGATGCCGGGTGATGACGGCCGAGGCCGGTTGCGAGGACCCGATAATGGCCGCGTGCCGAGAGATCCCTCCGGGGCGATGCCGGGACAGGAGCGCAGCAAGCGCAGCCATCGCAGCCGCAGTCGGTCGCCGCATCGGAGCGAGCGGAGGAAGGATGATGGCGGCGGGATGCCGAGACGTCGGGAGGACAAGGAGAGAGGTGAGCCGAGGGAGATGCGGGAGCCTCGCGAGCCCCGCGAGCCTAGGGAGTTGCGTGGTGAGCGTCGCGGTACCAGGGCGTCTGGCCCGTTGCCGCCGCAGCAGATGCCTCCGCCCGGTGGCGATATGACCGGTGGCGGCTACGGTGGTGGTCCGCAGGGTGGCCCGGTGGACTGGAATCAAGGTGATGGCGGCCGACAGAGCCGCGGCATGGATCGACGCGATGACCGGCGGAAGCGGAGGGGTGGTGGCGTACATGATGATGGTGGGCATGAGAGCAAGCGGTTGCGGAAGAGCATGTGAGTGGAGGAAGGTTTGCTGGTTGCATTTGGGATTTGATTTTTTTTTTTTTTTTTTCTTTTTCGTCTTTTCATCTGCTTTGTTACTATCTCGAACGAATGAAGAGGGCGAGAAAGTCATGTGCGATGTGGGTGTTAGGTTGGGGTTGAGGTGCGGGTGCATGCATGGACGGACGGAGTGGAGTGTGGCTATGCTGGGCGAGTTTTTTTTTCTCATTTTTCCCCAGGAGCAAGGTTCGGCCGACCTCTTTTTTTATTCTCGCTGAAAGTCCGAACGATGTGTTCAGACCTCTCTTTTATCCCCTTTTTTTACTTTTCTTTCCCATTTGGCAGCATCGGCAGCATCTTGTCTCAATCATCCATCATCATCATTGGACCCGGCGTTTCGGCAGTTAAGAAGGTTGGAAGGTCACCGGCTTTTCCCTTATATTTCTTTCTTTCTTTCTCTGTTTATTCTCTATTCTCTCCCTCGCTGTCGTTCGGGGAACAAAGTAGGTGAGGACAGACCGGAATGCGAGGGACAAGTTAAAGTAGGTAGTAAACGGTTTGAAGAGGGAAGAAAAGAATGAATAAAGATTTAGTACTACTTCCTTTATCCTTCTTTCTTGGTTTCTTCGTGTGATTCAAACAGCCATCCCATGGCCTCCGCGCTCCCTACTTTTCTTCGCCTCCCCCTTTGCTTCCCCTCGCGACATTCCGTCAGATATACTAGGATTTTGCCACGTGCCCGCATACCATGGGACATCGAGAGTGACGGTAGTGACCGAGGGAAACGGATTCCATCTATCAGTACAGTATATCCGGTCCAGGTCGCGTTTGGCCTGACGAGGGAGTCCACGGCGCCATGGTAAAGACCAGCGAAGATGAAACAACAGCGTAGAAATGAGTCCCTGGTAGGGAAGACTGGGTGGGAGATAGATCTATCTAAATATAACCCACGTTGAGTATTATTGGGCGAATATTGATATAGAACACGCGGGACGTGAGGATGGAAGACGGTTAAGGGAAGCGGGGAGCAGATAGATAGACGAAGGATAAAGACAATTCCTAGTACATATCTACACGCGCGTAGCGAAATAGTATACACCCTACTAATACTCCAACACTATCGAGCGAACAGAAGAAGAATAACAGCGAAAAAAGGGGGGATATCATAAGTACGCATTCCAACCAATCAAAGCAACAATCCTCGAACACACAGACAGACAGAAAAAAAAAGAAAAGAAAAAGGTGATACAACGACAAGGATAGCGAAGTAAAGCAAAGCAAAGCGATGCCGCCAGAAAGAAAAAAAGACAGGAATAAATGAACGCCGACGAAACCATCCCGCCCTGTACAACAGGAGCAACAGAATATAGACGGTGGGAAGGGGATCATCGCTTCTCCCACGCAACCCCCTGAAAAAAGAAAGGAAAAAAAAAAAACGGGACGGGACGTCTAAGATGCTGCGATGCTTCATATCCTCCATTCCATTCCCTTTCCATCTCTTACCTTACCTTACCTTCCCCCTTCTCCTTCCCCCTCTCAAGCAGCGAGACAGCATCGCCACACATACCACTCCCCTCTCCCCTTCTCCTCCTCATCACCGCCCAAGCCCCCCACCACCTCATCGCGAACTCAACCCAGCCCCCGGCCACGGGCCCATCTCCTTCCCATCCCGCGGCATCGTCGCCGTCGCCGTTGGGGGGGACTGATCGAGCGTGTGGCGGGTATCCGGGCGGTGGTGATCAGCCGTCCTGACACTCACCGCACCACCCCCCTCATCCCCATCCTCCTCGCCATCGATCCGAATATGGGGGTCGGGGATCTGTATATCCAACTGTTCACCCAGTCAGCAAAACCCACCCACCCACGCAGTGCGCAAGAAGCAGGACCCAACTCACCGTCAAATACCCCGTGCGCCTGAGGGGAATAACCCTCCAGCCCTCCCTCACCCCCTCCTCCCGATTCCAGCATTCCAACCTCTCCTCCACCCGGCGCAGCCGCCCTTTCACCCCCGTCAACCCGACATCCTCCCACACCCACAACGTCGCCACCCCCATCAGGGCATCGATCCAACTCCGCACGCTCCACGGACTAAACGCCGTGCGCAGCTCCGCGTTCACAAACCCGACGATGCGCCGGAACGTCGCCTCGCTCATGACCGGTTCCAGCACCTCCGGGTACAGGTTCGCGAAGGTGGGCGCCAGGTCGCCGGCCACCATCCAGTCGCGCTTGACGCGGATGATGCGGGTGGTGTGGTAGAGCGGGGAGTCGAGGGGCACGTGCGGGTTCAGGTGCGGGAAGCACGGGTGCGAGGGGCCCCAGGTGTATTCTTCTTCTTCGTCGTCGTGCATACTGCGTCCGTCGCCTCTGGCGCCGCCGGGTCCCCCGCCGGTACGCATGCTCCGTCCCTGACTGTTGAGACTCACGCTCCGACCCAACGACGGCAGCGTCGCGCGGGACGGGCGGCGTTCGACTTCCTGCTGTGCATGTGTGTATCCCACCGTCAAGCCAGCCTCCAATTCCCCCGGCGACCGACGCGCCGTGGACGGACGGTCCTCCACCCCGGCGAACTTGGCACCCACATCCTCGACACCGCCCATCGGCATCTTCCCCTTGTTGTGCTCACCGATCGCGTGTCGTCGTGCCGTTCCCCTGGGCGTCCGCGGTTCTTCGTACTGATACTGCTGCTGCTGCTGTTGAAAGGTTCCCCAGCTCCGCCGATCCCGCGGCAGGCCGATGCTCGTGCGTCCGCTTCCGGCCGCGCTGGGCGTGGATCGCTCGACGGCGAGGCTGCTCGGTGGTGGTGGTGGTGGTGGTGCGGCGAGACCGCCCGCTGTGCTGTAATGGCGGCTGCTGCGTTGCTCGGGGAGGGTGAGGAGAGGGTACTCGTCGCGGCCGTCGAGGTAGGGGTGAGTGTCGTGGTCGCGGGTGAGCGGCGGCGCCGGCGGCGGGTGCGCGAGCGGGACGACGACGTTGGGGCGTGGGGACGAGTTGATGGGATTCCAGAGTCGGGAGGCGGGCGGGCGCGGCGGGGTCTTGGAGAGCCCGGTGAGGTGGAAGATGCGCTGGGTGAGCGACCAGCGAGTCGGCTGGCTGGTGGATGGTGAGGTGTCTGTGGGTGGTGGTTGGTCCGGCCGGTTCTCGGGGGTTCGGGGAGGGGAGCGGAGTGGGAAGGATGCGGCTGTGGGTGTGAATGGTGGTCTCGATGGTTGTGTTGCTGTCGGTGTTGCTGTAGATGTTGCTGCTGCTGCTGCTGCTGCTGTCGCTGCTGCTCCTGGTCTCGAGGTCGACGTACTCTTGCGCGCGGTCTTCGAGGGTTGTTGAAGGTGGGCGGAAGGTGGGGACGCCGTCGTGGCAGAGGCAGCCGAAGCCGGGCGGCGTCGTGAGATGGTGAGGGAGGGAACGCCTCGGTGCCCGTCCTCCGCGGTGCGTGTAGTGGACGGTGGTGAGTGCGATCGCCGAGTGTGAGGCAGTGGAAGTGGACGTGAACGGTGTAGTTGAAGGTCAAGTTTGGTGGTGAGGTCGAGGGGAGGTCGGAAAAGGAGAGGTCGAGGAGCTCGCTTCTTGGCCTAGCGTCGTCGCCGTTGTCGCTGGAAGGCATGGACGGTGCAGTGCGGGTGAGGGAAAGCGTGAGGATGTACCGTAGGTAGTACCTAGTCGAACCAACAGAAATCACACTGTCTGAGTTATCTTCCGCTCACATTCATCGATTGCATGTATAGGTAGTACAGAGAATGGATAGGAGTGTGAGGGAAAGAAAGTGAGAGAGGGAGAAAGAGACAGAGAGAGTAAGCATAAGCAAGGCAAGGAAAAAAAAGGGCGAGGGGAGCCTTGTCTCATCTCAGCCAGTCCAGTCAAGTCACACGGCCGGCCGGCTGGCGGCGGATTTCGGGGGTGCCGCGAGGCTGAGCGGCGCAGGTTATACAGGACTAGTAGGTAAGGTACACCCAAACGGATACGCACATTCACATTTCTTATACGGTACTGGTCCTCAAGGAGCGATCACCCATGTCGCGCCCAAACAATTCCCCTATACACCCATCAAAACCCGTCATATCCTACCCTCGTTGGGCACCAAACCTCTCCTATCCCTCCATACCAGCCCGTTCACACCCATCATCATCATCGTGATCCGCCCGGGGGATTGGTCAGCAATGCCAATGAACTGCTCCCGACTCCATGGGCATCAGCATTGACGGATGGATGATGGCCGATCCCCACCCGTTCATTCGCCGCCCTATTTCCCTTCCCTTTCACATCGCACATCCCACCTCCATCCCTCACTCCCATCCGGAAGAAGGTGGAGGATGCGATGTTGCCGTTGATGTTGGATGGAATAAGGGGGCGTCAGGCGCTGGGGGCAGGAGTACGGATGCATGCACGCATGAAACAAAAGAAAAGAAAAAGAAAGCATAAGAAAAAGAAAAGAAAAAGGAAGGGAGCATGAAGCACTTCTTACACATCTCTCGCTTCACCTCGACAGGGGGCCTTCCCCCCTCTTTCTTCCCCTGCTTGTCACACTCACACTCACACTCACACTCACACTCACAGTCTGGTCACAGTCTAGTCCTTTCTTTCGATTACGAAGCAGCATCACTATGGTCATCGTGGGGATCTTCGGATTTGCTATTTCGCAGGTCTGTCATTGCTTAGTGATCTAGAGGAGGTGAGACACTCCCCTGGTAGATACATACACACATGAACGCATGACGTACTGTGTATCAACAGTCTGTACGTATGTACCGTATGTATCATGTGGATGGAGACGGTAAGTGTACATTCATTCCCATCTCATTTCATCTCCTCCTTCGTGAGGTCGAGACTTCGTGTCATTTGATTCCCATATTCTCCAGTTTTTCTTTCCTGTCTTCGCTGTCCTTCCCATTCTCATTCACATCCGTTTTTCCCATTCAGTCAATCTCCATTCCAACACTTTCACTTATTCTTCTTCGTTTCACACATCCGCCACATCATCGCCGAGAGAGCGGAAGAGAGAAAGAGACACCGAAAAAAGCAGCGCTCAAACCTCATCCTCAGCCAAAACCTCCATACTCACGACCCCCAGGCCCCCACGCATCATCCGCACGCGCCATCCTCCCCCCTCTCACCAACCTCGACAAGCTGAGTCCAGAACCTCTCAGCAAATCCAGCATCATCATCCATCTCCACACTGCGCTCGCGGCCCAACAAGCCATCCTCGCGCGCACCCGGTGCGAACGCCATCGCTGGCGAGCTTTCTCCCGCCTCTTCTTCTTCTTCTTCTTCTTCTTCTTCT